>OZ035882.1:56019717-56213874 GCA_964034835.1 Muscina levida
TCAACCAGATAGTGGCACATCCGCAACCACTTGGTCCTTCCAACGAAGTTTGGGTTTCCCTGCTCTGCGCCGTCCTTCAAGTTCGCCTTCAAACACCTTTCTCGCTGGAACATTTACATCCATCCTAACAACATGTCCCAGCCATCGTAGTCGTTGGATTCTGACTCCATAGGTCCATATATTTTCCGGAGTACTTTTCTCTCGAATATTCCCAGGTTTTGTATGTCCGATGTCTTAAGCACCCACGATTCGGCAGCATACAACAGAACGGGTAAAATTAACACCTGGTATAGCTGATTCTTAGTATCCCGAGATAAAGTGGCGTTACTAAAGTGCTGCCGAAGTCCATAAAAGCATCTATTGGCTAGCACTATTCTTCGCTTGATTTCTTGGCTGACATTATTTTTCTTGTTGACGGCAAATCCGAGGTAGGTAAACTCAACGACTACCTCAAAACAATAATTGTCAACGTTCACGGTGCGTCGAGAGGCCTCTTTGTTCGACGAAATCGTTATTTTTGTTTTGTCCTCGTTGACCGCTAAACCCATTTTTGCTGACTCCTTTTCGAGCGATGAGAAAACTGCAGTCACATCCCGCAGAGTTCGGCCAATGATGTCTATATCATCGGCATTGGCTAGTGGCATGTGGCTCTTGTGGAATATGGTGCCAGACATGTTGATACTAGTCTTTGCACATCACCATCTCCGTAACTGTATTAAATAGTGTACAGGACAAGCTATTATCCTGCCTGAGAGCTTTTTCCGCGTTGAATGGTTCAGATTTATTCTTACCAATCTTAACCGAAGATTTGATGTTTTCAAGGCACATCTGCTAGTCAAATTAGCTTATGTTCGACCGGCCTTGGGTTGATGGTTTGAACACGCGACTGTTATGCGGGAGATCCCGGGTTCGATTCCTGCCTCCAATCTACTACTTATTTCCTTCATTGCCGGCCCCCTCGATGTTGTATGTTAAGTGTCGAGTCAATCAACATGTCTAGTAAAAAGCTTCTCAAACAGTGACGTGTAGTTTTTTAAGTAATGTCCGACCCTGTCAAATCTAGTTTCCTTTTCCACTGCATCAAGTACTTCATCGCTTGTAGAGAAATCGTGGAGAGAACGAGACTCTAGATCTATTACGTCCGTTTTAACCATTAGAAACCCTTTTAATATTTTACCAAAAGACTCCGTTTTAGCAATCTAAGACGTTCTGTTTATACAATTTAGAGTGATACTATGCATAGCGATTCGTTAGAGACACATTACTCTATCTATTTTTACATTCAACGAAACTTTAGATTCTCCTCCCAAAAAATACTACAATCAATGTTTTAATGGCATTTCTTTACAGGTTTGGAAAGAAGCCGTTGTTCAATGTTTCTTCTCGTTGGCTGTTGGCGTTGGACCCATCATAATGTTTTCGTCCTACAATAAATTCGATCATCCTATATACAGGTAAGTTGTACTTTTTTTCCCGTCTATCCATATGTATAACCTATTGAATTCCCCTTCTCTCCCCCAGAGATGCTATGATTGTCACCAGTCTTGATACCGTGACCAGCATGTTGGCCGGCATTACAATTTTTGGTATCTTGGGGAATTTGGCTCACAACCTTAATGTGACCGACATCAAAGAGGTGGTTAAAAGCGGCACAGCCTTGGCCTTTATATCATATCCCGATGCCATAGCTAAATTCCAGGCAATACCACAGTTTTTTGCGGTTCTATTTTTCTTTATGTTATTTGTATTGGGCGTAGGATCGATTGTGGCCTTGCAGTGTACGATCATCACTATCATATGCGATCAGTTTAAGTCACTGAAATATTGGCTAGTCGCATTGATAACCTCAATATGTGGATTTCTATTGGGCTTGATATATGTGACACCGGTAAGTAAATGACGGAAGCAATGTCTTCAGGACTAAGAAAATGATAATTGATTCGTACGCATATTTAATATAGGGTGGCCAATGGATCTTAAATTTAGTGGATTTTTACGGTGGCACTTATGTGGTATTTGCTATAGCCATCATGGAAATTGTGGGCATTGTATGGATATATGGTAAGATTACGTTAATAAACGTAAGGACTTTCGTATCCGTGTGGTAATATTTAGTCACAGTCAGCTTTCATAAAATGACAGCAGCTGAAAGAGCAAAAACTGCATCCTTTAAACTAAATTATCGTGTGGCAAGTGACTATTCATAAGAACCAGCAGCAAGTCCTATGTTTACATATACCCTTGCAAACTTTGTTACAAGAATAACAGACTGCACCGCCAATGTTCCCCCTAAATAACACTAGATTTTTTTTATCTACAATTTAAGGTTTACAAAACTTTTGTGATGACGTTGAATTTATGACCCACAGAAAAGTTTCAATATATTGGCGTTTGTGTTGGTCCTTTATAACGCCCGTAATGATGATAATCATATTTATATACTCCATGATAACTATACAACCGTTGACATACAAAGAAATGTTATATCCCGAAGGTGCCAATAGTAAGTGATATTTACTCAAGTCTCTAACTAGAAGACATAATATAAACTAATTAAAATTTCTTAATATTTAGTTGCTGGTTGGATACTCTTCGCCATTGGTATAATTCAATTCCCCGTGTGGGGTATGTACTACGTACAAACACACAAAGAAGAATCATTTTTACAGGTAAGACACTTTGGTTAAAATGTGTGTAAAACATTCATTTAATGTTATTTTATGTTTCCTCCTTGTTAGTCCTTGCGGTCGTCTCTACGAACTAACTCCGATTGGGGTCCCAGTAATCCCGAAGTTCGCGCCAAATGGTTTGCTTATAAAGAAGCTTTAGCCATAGAGCGACGAAAGAAACTTTCAAGCAATAAATTTGGTTTCTTTAGACAAAAAGTCTATAATATCTCGGCTGCTGCCAAGTGAATATAACAAATGTACATATTAATATTAGCAAGTTGTATCTTAATAAGTATTATTAACTTATGTATATTATTTAATGTATTAAAAATGTAAAAAACGTATTTATAAGAGTATGAAATACACAGTCCAACAAAATATTTTTTTAGGTAACATTGTTCTTAAACATAAGAAGCGGACAATCTCACCAGTATTTGTGGTTATCGTTGTTGAATTTTTGTCAACGCCAACTCTGCAAAATGATAAGATTACACGATAGACAAAGCTTAAGCACTATTGGTGTATGTTTACCCGTGCCGCTTTGGGTTCAAAGTTCCATAGCTCCTGTAGGCATGCTTGGTTGTCTTATATTTGACATAAGAATTACAATTCCGTTAACTTTTTTGTACATTATTTCTCTACATAAAGAACATTTTCGCAATTATAAATTAATTAGATCCCCGAAATATCGCCCACCAAATAATCGGCAATAAAAATAAAATATATTGCCCGAAAATAAAAATTTAATATAACAATTTTCACTCTTATGGTTGTGATAATGTGTTGAAAAGGGTGCTGATGAGATAGTTTGGCAACTATCGAAATATGTATCCGTCCTGTCAGCTGTCAAAGAAGTCAATTTTACACAACTCTTGTAAAACAAACTCTATTAGGAGTAAAAATCTCAAACCAAACGATGAAAAACATATTCAAAAATTAAATATATTATTATTCATTTTACGAAATTTTTTTGACTTTCTTTTATGAAATATTGCTTACTTTTCAAAATTTTCCAAACTATTATAAAAAAGCACAAAAAATTTGTTATTTTTCATTTGAAATATTGCCTACTTTTGTATGGAGCTGTTTGGGCGACTTTTTGAAGGGAGATATTTTGGGGAGTCAAATAAATTTATGAAAAAAAAATTTGCCTTAAAAATTAAAATTTTTCATTTTTAAAAAATAATGAAAAACCCAAAACGGAAAAAAGTGACGTCCGATTAAAACGAGGCGAAAAATATTTGATTTTCCAACAATTCGGTTGTCGAATACCTGATTTAGTAAAACATCGGGTTAACCGATTTTATCCAATTTTTCGAAAATTTCAAAATAAAACTCAATACGAAAACATGAATATCAATACATTAATTCTAAAGTTCACTAAATAGATTTAGCATGTTTTCAATTAAACAAAGTTTTTTAATTAAATTTGCTTCAATTTATATCCCATTTTTATCTTGGATGGATTTGGATGGAACAACTGCACATATAGCCAGAATGGTTATGGCGGAGCTTCAACAAAAATTGCCAAACAAATAAAAATCAAAGAAACTACACTTTCCCTTGGCCTCCAAGGTCACCTGACTTGACTGCACCAGAATATTTTTTATGGGTTTATGTTAAGCAAGAGTTGTTTTAAACGAAACAAAGGAATTAACTGAATTGATCCCGAATGCAACCCTTCAGACCGCAATGATAAATTTTCTAATCGGGTGTCGTCGAATGGGAGTGGATGAGCATGGAGCAAAATGAAAATGAATTATAATAAAAAACTAGTAAGGCGGTTATCTTCGGCTATGCCGAAGCTCAGATACCCTTCACCTAGGCTTGCCAGATGGTCGGGATTAGGCGGGATTTTCCCGACTTCTTGCGAAAATCCCGAGTCCCGAGTATTGAAGTAATTCAGGGGAAAGTCCCGACTTTTTAATATTTACTACCTATACTTGGAATTATAAAAGAAACAACATATTATTGTCTATGTCCGAGCTGTTTCTGGAGAACTGCTCAAAGATATATCAAATGACAAAATATGGCCACATTTTTTTTTACCAAATGTGGCAAAGAAAATCACTGGAATTTGGTTGAATTGATCTCATTTATATTTTCTTTACCGATAAGTAACGCTCATTGTGAAAATGTATTTAATATTTTAAACAGTTTATAGATGATAGATATAAACCGAATGTCTTTTGATCTTATAATGGCCGAACTAATCATAAGATTGAATCTTCTATAAATATTTTTATTTTTCATTTTTAATAACTGACGAGGGAGTAACACTAGTCAATTCGGTGAAAAATAGCACAAAGTATATGTGCAAAAATAATATTAGCTTATAGTGTATGTATAAGTCATGTCTAAACATTATGTTAGAGTTTTTTTTAATCCATTATAAAAGTGGTTTTTATCAGCATGAAACTGCAATGAGTTATCAAATAATATTTCTTAAAAAAATGCAAACCAATACATATAATATGATCTTTTCATTTGTCCCGACAAATCCCGCTTTTTAGTCTCGGTTTTCCCGACTTTTCGAGTTCGGTGCCTGGCAACCCTACCTTCACCATTTGTAAAAATGGTGGTAATATTGGTTATTTGCACTACAACTATATTTTATTAAACTTTGTACCACAAAACAGGGGTGTTGGAGAGAAGTGGACGTTACTTTTAGCTTCACACATCCTTCACATATTCGATTTACCGATAAGTTTATGAGTTGGAGCTTATTTTTATTTATTTCTATTTTATTTTATTTTATTTTATTTTTATGTAACTCCCCAAAAATTGGATGCTGTGTGGGATGTGGGAGTAGTTTAAATCCGGTCATGCTTATCTTACCCCTTAACCTCTGCTTCTGGACAGAAGCTTACATACCAAATTTCAGCCCGAAAGCTCATAAAGTATAGGGACATACAGACGGACACCCCCCTTAAAAAGGGGGAGTTTGTATGTAAGGTGGTAAAAGTATTCGCCCCATATTGCTCATCTTACAACGTAAGCTCATATTATAGGATAAAAGCTTGCATATAAATTTTCAGCTCAATATTTCCTAACCTATGGCTATAATCGCGGGGGCAGTTATGCGGACACCCTAAAAAAGGTAGTTTGAATGGGAGGTGGGAGTAGTTTTTGACCGACATTGCTTATCTTAGAAAGTTGCCTCCGCTTAGATATTGAATCTTGCGTACAATATGTCAGCTATATACCTCATAAAATACGGCTGCAATCGCAAGGACAAACCCCAAAAATGGGAAATTTGTATGGGAGGTGAGAGTAGTTTTTGACCGATCGGTCTCAGCTTGATTGCCCTTAAACTATGGCTGTAATCGCAGGGACAGACCCCAAAAATGGGGAGTTTGTATGGGAGGTAGGAGTAGTTTTTGACCGATCTTAGAACTTAACCTCCGCTTTGAGGTTAGAAAATTGCGTTCCAAATTTCAGCTCGATATCTCTTAAACTGAGGCTGTAATCGCGGGGACAGACGGTCACATTTAAATCGACTCAGATTTCGATGCTGATCATTTTTTATACATATATATTGTCATACCTACTACGCCTCCTTATGGGCGTTACAAATGGAAGAACAAAATTAATATACCCTTCACTCTGTTCATACGCATGGTGAAGGGTATAAAAATAATGAAATACTTTGATTAAAAAATAAGTCATTTAAATTTCTTATTGTTGCACAATTAGTGCTCCACCCTGTATAAATAGAGTGAAACAACTCTCAAGCTTTAAACGCGTTTTCATTTTACACTTAGCTTAGTTTAGAATTAAGGCATCAATATGTTTACAAATTAACTTCCATTTTACAATTGATTTAGGTTAAGGAGATAAAGGCACTTAACGTATTTCATATGAATAGTAACGGCTTGTCACGCATTTCCAGTTGAGTTTCCAACCTTTTTCAAGATGAGATCCCAACTATAACTTGGTGATTTCCCATCTATGATATGGTTATCACATTTTAACCTTCTTTTTGCAATTAAACTCTTAGTTTAGGAGATAACTGCACTTAATGTGTTTCATATTAATATCGATAACTTCCCACCGATTTCAAGAAGAGCCCTCAATTATATCTTACGGATTTCGCAGCTATTGTACGGTGATCTCAAGTTATGTTTCTTTTTGCGATAGGATGCTTAGTTCAGTTTGCCGCTAACGATGATGGGTCCAAATATTTTGCGAAGTATTTGTCTCTCGAAAATCCCCAGAATAGGTTTCTGCGCTGTAGAGCCGATAGGTAGGTCAGTGTCTGGTAGAGTTAGATCTATGTTCGTAGAGAGACGGCTTTACCATTAAAAAGCTTGCTCAACTCATAGTAGCAGCGGTTTGCGATCAATACTCGTTGATTTCTTGTTTATGAGCTGTTGCATGCACGTTGACATCTCATCGCCACCGGCCTTAAAAAGCTCTGCCGGCAGTCCATCGGCTCCCGCAGCTTTATTATTTTTAAGCCGTGCTGATCTTGTTTTGGCTCGGTGGTGGACAATCTACCCTGTCATCTATGATTGGTGTGATTTCGTCACTTATGCTGCCTTCGGGAACGAATAGAGATTGAAAGTGTTCCCTCCATATTTGCAGCACACTCTGAGTGTCCGTGACCAGATTTACGTCTCTGTCCTAACATGTGGGGATCCATGTTCTAAAAATTTAGCTTTTTACATTTTGGTAGAACTTTTGGGCTTCACCTCTATCCCTGTAATTTCGATATCCCGGCTCTCTCTTTGGACCTATTTGGGGCACTTGAAATGGTTGTCCGAGTTTTCGTATTTTCGTATGTAGTGGCACAATGTTTAGGTGTAGCGTTTTTAAATTTACCCAAAAAAAAAACCGCCCTAATTGTTATTGTGCACCATATATAATTTACCTTTATTGATCTATATATTCGTATATTTATTTGAGTAGAGTAATCCACAATATTTGAAAAAAAAATCAAACGAACAATTTAAAAACGAATACAGTTAATGAAATAAAATTGAATTCATACAAATGTGCTTTTGCTAGCTGCCAATTAATAACGGACGATCAACCGATGAACAGTCGAATTAGACTTGTCTTTCAAACCGATGACGCGAACATTTAACGCATCCCCATGCCTCGTTAGTGTCGCGAAATAGAACAAAGGAGGAATTACGCCAATGACGGCGGCAGCGGCAGCAGCAATATCGAGTGAAAGATTATGATGATGATGATGATGCCGATAATGATGTACCTAGGTACTATGTATATGCCAGTACTAGTACTCGTCGCAATAGTGCTAAGGTTCCCTACTGTCGTTGACGTCGTGTGACTAGCGTCGCTGTTAACGCGTTCGCTGCCCCTTCTTTGCATGAAATCGTAGATGTGAACGTTAGTCTGCTGAATGTCTTGTTCTCAGTATCAATTGGGAAACCGTTGAAATAAGACCGAAACCTTTTTCTTGCGTCGTATAAATCAAAACAAACGGATCGAGTCGAGGCGACGCTAGTCGTGACGTGCAATTTGACGAAATTGTAGAAAATCACAAACGCCAAGAACTGCATCATCTATCGAAAGTGATTTAGATTGTGACAAGATCCTATTAGATTTACATAAGCAATAAATAAGCGTGGCGGAACGACGGACTCTGCCAGCCTATCGTTATAGCAGAGGTTAGCGTAGTGCCATCGATCGTATCGGAACGTATAATTCCTTTAATATCAGTGTGTAAATCGCGCGTATCGAAAAATTTCTGCTTGTGTCGTGTTAACGTTTGGCGTCGCTTTCCTATTTGTCTCCCCCCTCAGCCAGCAAACATGAATAGTGTTGAGGAAGGCAACAAAAGTCCCAACAGTGAGAATGGTGCAGAGAGCGCCACTGCCAATGCTGATCCCGAACGCCAAAGCTGGGCCAGTGGTTTGGAATTTCTCATGTCCTGCATATCGGTGTCCGTGGGATTGGGCAACATCTGGCGTTTTCCATTTACGGCCTACGAAAATGGTGGCGGAGCATTTCTGATTCCCTACATTGTGGTGCTGTTCTTAATTGGTATTAAATGGAATTGATTTGTTTGGGTGATTTCTCAAAACAGAAACTTTGGTTGTCATACAAAGTGATTTGTGTCTAGTGGTGATGGCTTTTGTTGTTTTCGGTTATATTGAATTTTATGACATTTGCTGTTGGGGTACAGTGGAACTCACCCAAGACATGTGCGCCTTCAGATTGACAATACGACAAGAGATGTAAACTTTTATTAGTTGATAGTAAGTTATTAGGGTGATGTTTACTATGACTGTGACTGAGGATAAAGTGATAAAACATAAAGATATTGACGTGCAATAGTTTCTTTGTTTGTTTGTTTGAGCAGTGAAGTGTCAAAATTTTATTGATGATAGTAGATAACACGTGAACACTAAGTGACATTTTTTACGCTGAACCAAAGAACAAGAAGTAATATATTGAAGCATTGCGGTTGAGAGTACCCTACATTAGGGAGTACTTTGTCATTTAGTGAAGGGACTTAAAAGGGGAGAGGGAGGGTAAACTATGATTTAGGTTTAGGTGCACCTTTTTGAACCCTTTTCAAAACATTTAGGGCGACTAAGCTACAGTTTTTTTTTTCGTCGGTCGTCCTAAGTAATGGCCCCCAAAGTTTGGACCGTTGTCTGGCTATATATTTGATACTTTTCTGTTCGGGTCAATATGGGTATTGTTGGAAAGCTCATTGAAAGGCATTTCAAAGACATTGGTATACAAATATCCTGGACCAATTAAACCATTGATGGAACAGTAACACATTGTAGATTAAATAGGCTGAAAAGCATACCCACGCCAACAAAATTCGGTAGGTGCATGCAAAGTTAAGTTGCTCCCAAAATAATTTTGTTTAACGAATTGAAGGTGAACCACCTTGTTTTAGGGTCTTTGAAATAACAAATGTCGGGGCAATATGGGTATCTTTGGAAAGCTAATGAAAAGACTTTGCGAAGACCATGATATGTTAATTTCTCAAAACAATTAACCCATTGAGTACAGTAAAAGATTTTAGATTAAGTAGGGCGAAAAGCCCTAAATACCTCCAAGAATAGTAAAATGGTGTACGGGTAGTTGCTCCCAAAATAAATTTGTTTACCGAACTGAATATGACCGTCCCAGTTTTTAAAGATATACCCATTGAGGAACAGTAAACAATATTAGATTTAGTTGGGCGAAAAGCCCAACCAATAAGATAATTTCAGTCGGGAAAACCGACTTACATATAGCCTCACCCTCAGTAAAACATACAATTTTCTAGTATATTGATATTCTTACACGATTTCTAAAGTGGGCAGTACCAGAGGGGGTGTGCCTAGACTTTTAAATTTTTTCTCCAAAACTTTATCCTGCTTTAGGTTTACTAAATTAGAAATTTGGGCATGATCGCGTTGGGTGTATTGATATAATTACTCGTTCTTAAAGTAGGCGGAGTTGTACATTTGTATGGGAGGTACCAGAAAGAGGCAAGGCTAGACCTCCAATTTGTTCTCCAAAACTTTATCCTGCATAGGTTAAACAAAAAAAAGATTTCTTAAATGGGTGGAATGGTACATTTGTATGGAAGATACCAGAAAGGGAAATGGCTAGACTTCCAATTTGTTCCCCAAAACTTTATTTAGCTTTAGCTTTACTAAATACAGAATTTGGGCACGATCGCGTTGGGTGTATTAATAATATTAATCGATTTCTAAAGTGGGCGGGTACATTTGTATGGGAGGTACCAGAAGGAGCGTGGCTTGACTTCCAGAATTTACCAAAACTTTATCCTGCTTTAGCTTTACTAAATATAGAAATTGAGCACGATCGCGGTGGGTATATTTGTATGGGAGGTACTAGAAGGGGTGTGGCTAGACTTCCAATTTTTTTCTTCAAAACTTTATCCAGCTATAGCTTTACAAAATACAGAATTTGCGCCATGATCGCGTTGGTTACATTGATATTATTACGCGGTTTCTAAAGTGGGCGGAGTGGTACATTTGTATGGGAGATACCAGAAGGGGCGTGGGTAGACATTCAGATTTTTTCTCTAAAACTTTATCTTGCTATTAATACTCGATTTCTAAAGTAGGCGGAATGATATATTTGTATGGGAGGTACCAGAATGGGCGTGGTCATTTTGGTCATTTGCAATACCAAAAGAAGTTTTGGGGAAATATTGAATCGCGCAAACTTACAAAATATTAGGTTGCGTCTTTCGAAAGTTATCGTGCGTACCAGCCGGACAGACATACAGAAGGACACGGCTCAAACGACTTAAAAAGTCATGAATCGAATTTGGTTCAAACAAACCTATGGTCTAATGTGACCCCTTCTTTGTGTTACACTTTTGAGTCGCATCAAATGATACATACCCTCCTACCCGTAGGGTGAAGTTATAATAACCCACTTTTACTACGTCCTTGAAATAATAAATGTCTAATTTGAAAATATGTTGTAAAGTTTGGGAAAATTTATTGCTTTTATAATTAGGTATCTACATAATTTCCCTTTACACCTCATCCACGAGATTTGGTATAGCTTCTTGCGTGGACCAACGGGACCTACACGTTATTCACGATTCCGAACGTCAGCTATTTAAAAAACTTTTGCCAGACTATTAATGCGAAGTTCCTGACGATAACATCAATGGGGCCGCTGATGAAAGAAATATAGTCGACTAAGACAGGAATCGAACCCTGGACTACAGCATGATAGTCGCTTATTCTAACCATCTTGCCACGGTCGGTCTGAGGATAGGTTTAGGTTGAGGACATGAAATGACACAGCGCAATACCATAACATTACAACACCCGGAGACAAGTATGGTCCATTGCGATTGTCCTGATTTAATGGGAAAAAATAAAGAAAAGAGTATTTTACAATTTAATAAAGAATTCACAAGAATAGTACAGAAGAGAGATAGAAGTGCTAAAAAATAATTTCGTCGTATTCTCTCCTTCAACTTCATATATACAAGTAGTGAGATTACGAAGGAACACTATGGTCCTCTGCCCTTAAGCCAGCTCAAACCATCAGAGAACTTCACCAGATTCTCCATGTCACATGACGATAATTCGGTAGAATATCAAATGACCATTTCCCGAGGAATTGCTTCCTTCTTCTATGAAGAGCTGGGCAATGGCATAAGAAATGCTCAATGAGCTCAATTTCCTCCTCATCGTCGAAAAGCATGCAATAATCCACCTGTGTCGTCCCCCAGTTGAATGGAAATGCTCTGACGTCGCAGTGTCCCGTGATTACTTCAATTAGTCGTCTAACGAACCTCCTATCCAGTTCCAATAGTGATCTGGTTCGTCTTCCATCCAGTCCTGGTCAAATAACTCGTGATACTACACAGTCGGTGCGATGTTCCCAGGATGTATTTGCTAGCCGTTTGATGTGACGGGTCACAATTCCGTATATATGACACATTGGCCGGGTCCCAGTGCCGAGCCTTTCCGCGCCAGTTCATCCGCTATTTCGTTTCCTAAAATGTCACAATGTCCGGGGACCAACAACAGAGTCGAACACTATTCTCTGGCAGTTTTGAGAGCGCCGTCCTACATCTGTACATTAATCTCGACTTTATGACCTTTGATACCAAAGCCTTTAAAGCCGCTTTACTGTCCACATATATTGTGACTTTTTTTTTCCACAGATTTCATAATAGCTAAGATCACCGCCTGGAACACGCTGCAATCGTCATTCAATCGAAAGTGTTGCCTGAAATTGAGATCCTCCCTAAAGATACCCGATCCTGTTCCAATTTCCATTTTAGAACCATCAGTGAAGATAGATAGTTCCCTGAAGGGCAAGGAAGCTTTCCAATCTTCTTTAGATTTTTGTTTTTAATATGTATTTTTATTTTAAAAAACAAATGTTTTCAATTGTTATATGAAATAAATTTTAAGTTTAAAGTATGTGATCATAATGGCAAAGTGTATAATTTTAATTGCAGGCTCTCTGCGTAGATGTTGCCTACTGTGTATATTCCATATACCATTGCAGGTTGCAGTCCCCAGCTTTTCCCTACAATGTTCTGAGGATTTCTCTATTATGACAAGATAAGTGAATTGACTAAATTCAAATATCCTCCAGTTGTCCGTTTGGATGTTATGGAAGAAAAAATAATTAACCAAAAATAGATAATTTTGTGTGGAAGGCACCAAAAGAGATCGGCTGATATATAGTCTATATTCATTCCTGAGTAAAATTTGCATAAGCGTTCGTCGTACTCAGAATATGACTGAACTCAGTAAAGTTACAAAAAAATATGTACATTAGAGTGGGTCAATTTTTTTCTCGACCAAGCGGTTATCAAAGTCGTAATCTACGATTAATTCTAAGAAATTTAGCCTAAGAAATCATGGGTTAAACATCAAGATCGAGTCCCCCGGTTTTTAACTAGAAACTTTTCGTATCAAAAAAAAAATCTACAACAAGGCCCACAACTGCACCGGAATCGTCTCTGAGGGTTCAAACCGACCCCCAGTCATTTTTCCCTCCTAACATATTTCACCACCTAAGGGGGTAGGTATGTTCGAGAAAAAAATTAGAAGGGGTCGGTCATACATTGTACCCCTCTAGGAAGCGGCAGGAGCTGATTTAAAAAAAAGGATATAAAAATAAAAATATTGTATGAGGATGACCTTAAGGGTTGAAAATAGAGGGTAGATATCTTTTGAGAAACTGTTGGGGTTTGCAAAAATGTAGGGGGTCGGTCATACATTTCTAGGGGCACCTTGATTTTGAATTAGATTTTTTTACCAATACCATACCAAACTCGGAAGGGAAAAATTACTGGGGGTCATATATTTCATTCTTCTAGGGGCGACTCCGGGACAGGAGCGGTGCGAGCATATTTTATAAACAAAATTGTTCTGTATAGTAGCCCTCTTAGGGGTGAAAATGGGGAGTAGGTGTGTTTTTTTGAAAAATGTTAGGAGAGAAAAATGACTGGGGTTCGGTCATGGGAGCAGCCATGACCATGAAAAAAACATAAATATAAAAAAATAAAGTGCTGAAGATAGCGGGTAGATATGTTTCGAGAAACTGCTGGGGTTGTAAAAATAGTGGAGGTCAGTCATACATTTGACTCCTCTATGGAGACCTTTAAGGCAGTTAGGATCAAATTTGATAAAAAATTTATTTTTTATGGGATCCTCCTTAGGGATGGGGTAGGTATGTTAAGGATAAATGTTATAAGAGAAGGGGCAAATCCGGGGCATTAAGAGCGGTGAGAGCAAATTCTATAAAAAAATTTTGCATGGGAGCCCCCTTAAGGGGTGAAGATAAAAAAAAAATTACTGGTAGTCGGTCATACATTTGAACCCTTTAGGGGAGATTCCGGTGCAGTTGTGGGCTTTGTTGTCGATTTTTCCCTAATATGAAAAGTTTCACGTTAAAAACTGGGGGCTCGATTTTGATTTTTGACCCATGACTTCTTTTCTTACAATTCATCGTAGATAACGATTTTGATAACCGCTTTGTGCATATTGACTCACTCTAATGTATACACACCTCGCCTGCATGAAGAATGGGTTGACCTAAAATGGCAACAAAAACGGTAAATGTTAGGGGTTTGTTAGGGCTTTGTTAGTGGTAAGTTGTACATTAAAAATCCACTTGAATCAAAATCCTAGCTGATCCATTTTTTAAGATAAAAGGATTTTACGTTTTTATACTCCGTTTTGCGCTTTTTTTAGAAGTAACGTTCTTTGCCCCATGATTCCGCCATCAAATGATAGAGTTTACTGTTTCTTAAAAACATATTTTTCTCCATGGTCTAATATCTAATATTAGTTGGTCTAATAATTTAATATCGATATTAATTGCAAAGGAATACGCGGTAACACATTGAATTTCTCGAATAACAACACAGATTTGACATTTTCAAAAATTGTATGTTGTTGCTAAAGCCCAGCATTCAGATAAAATTGTATTCCAGGTTGCTATATAATAATGATGTGTGTCAGGCACGAAAACCGGCAAAAAAATTTTTTTTTAAAAATTCAAAAGTTCAGTTTTTTTTTATTAAAGCCTATAATTGTTTGAAAACATCAATTTGCTGAAGTCCGTACGCTTTCAATGAGATGTAACACGATATATTATCTCTGTGATTTGATGTCGGAATCATGGGACAAAGAACGTCACTTCTAAAAAAGCAAAAAACGGAGATACAAAACAAAAAATCCTTTTATCTTAAAAAAAGGATCAGCTAGGATTTTGATTTACCGTTTTTGTTGCCATTTTAGGTCAACCCATTCGTCATTCTGGCGAGATGTGTACACATGTAAAAATATGAGGTGAATTCGGTCATTTGTATAGGAGGTACCAGAAGGGGTATAACAAAGGTTTTGGTTTCCTGATGGTTTGTCTGCTATAACCAAGTAATTATACTGACCAAATTTAATATGTAATTTTGTATGGAAGATACCAGAAGGGGTGATGCTATTCTGCCTATTTACAATCATCATCATTTCATGTGGGAGATTTCAGGTTCGATTCTCGCCTCCAGTCATCTAAATTTTTCTTTCATTGACGGCCACCTCGATGTTGTCGACAGAAACTTCACAGTATAGTGTCGAGTCAATTGGCATGTCTAGTAAAAGCTTCTCAAACTGTGACGTTCGCATTCGTCGATAAACAAGTAGGCGCCTTTAGTATTTAGCTATCCCATACCATCATTCATGGTGTGAAAAGGAAAATTAAGTTATTTTTTGTAAGGTTGAGGTATAAATATAGCCTTTTCCTCCCCTTTGTAAAAAAAACTGTAAAAACTTTATCAACACATTATCTTTTCGGGTAAATATTCGAACATTTTTTTATTGCCTTTAGTCCTTTTCGGAGACTACAGACCTATACGCCATTGTATAGTATTTTTTTATTTCTCTTCTGTCGAATCTTTGGGGTCTTCTATACTCTTTATATTATATGCCGCTGATTCTTGTAATCCTTCCCAACCATCTGGTGATACCACTCCACTCGCTTCTTCACGGCCGTCTGAACCATAACTAGTGTAATAACTTGAGCTCGCCCCGATGAAACTTTCAACATCAATACTAATACTTCTGGCCTTAGACATATCAGTGATGTAGTTTAAACTTATCATGCTTTGTTTATCCTCATCGAAACAAGTAAAAGTAGTATTTAGTTTGCTTTCATCGGCAGTATCGGTAACGCGTTGTATGCGGCAGCCAAATGTTTCGGTGGGACAGATAAATCCACCACAACGCCAATATCCTACAGGCGAAAAGTAACAACAGTACCTGATATTGAAATTTGAAATCAGCGTCATTACGACTTACCATCTTCATAGGAAAGCTTAATATCTTGTGTATACGAAATTGTTCCAATGGGAGATCCTAGAACTGAGCTTGCAAGGCAAACGATGAAAATTAAGCGTGGTTTGAATGCCATTACGTTTTTTGCTTGATGAGAGAATTGCATGTGAAACACATGGCTTAAATAGGCAACAGCCAAAGCACACCATACAGTTACAGATACTGCGATAGTTTTGTTAACTGTTTTAGGTTATACACCTATATGTATAATGCTCAAAAGCCAAATCGATTAACTGCACTTATTACTATTTTTAAGTTTACATTTTCAATCGTTATAGATTCCTTATTTTTTTCCATAGAAGAAAAGTTCCTCCAACCTTTAAAACTACTGAAAATTTTTAATTTTTTTACATAATTTTTTAACTTTATTAATTAACCGGAGTTTTAAATACAAAAGAAATTTATTTTTTTTATAGAGTTAATCGATTTGCTAAGTTTAACATCCATATACACAGCTCCGCATGAAATTTAAACTGGTCATAGTTGTAGCGATAACAATCGGGATGCATTCTGTCTGCCGGAATGTATTCATTAAAAATTTAATTAAACAAATTATTGTATAATATTTAAAAAATGTTATTGTATTTATTTGTTATTTTGCGGTTATTGTTTAGCAGAATAGTTGTTTTTCGTGTAAAGCACCGCATACATTTACAGTATCACAGCTAACTGCCTAGCAAATTTCATTGAAATCGGTTCCACTGTTTACACAAGCTTGAAGCACAAACAAACCCCAGTAGGAAGTGTCTGCAAGACATCCTCAAGGATAGGTGCATGACCATAGTAAATCGTTGATGACTTTTAGGGGACCGTCCATACAAATCGTCGACGAAATGTTCATACAAGTGTCCGCTTTGTCATGCACGACATGATGAGCGACAATGTTGGTTAAATTTTCGTTGAGGCCTATAAAAGCGACCTGTCGCCCACACAATCATGCACGACATGATGGGTGACAATGTCGGTTAAATTGTCGTTGATGACTATGTATGTCTTGAATTGTCATTCCAGCCATATTAGTATGACTTTGTACATACATTGGTGTCATTTTAAAAAAATGGATTTTTTGCTCTTTTTAAGCTTTTAATTCGTATGACGAAGCTTTTGGAAAACTACTTTTATACGGCATTCACCTTCATTCGAGATTTTAAACTATAAAATGTTTGATGTTTTCTCGTCTGTTTAATAAACTAAAAATTTTTTACGTCAGATTTAATTTTTTTTGTTCCCACTATCAAAGCAACACATTTTTGTTCCTTTGATTTTGTTGAATGTGTTTGATGCACGACAACATTAGTATTTTGTCGGTCAGATTGTCGTCAACCGAGTGTTTTGACGACAAGTACATCAATATTTCACATTTTTCTTCCTTAGATTTTGTCGATTGTGTTTGATGCACGACAACATCAGTATTTTGTCGGTCAGCTTGTCGTCAACTAAGTTTTTTGACGACAAGAACATACATTTTTCACATTTTGTCTTGAGGACAGCGTTGACGACAAAGTCGTGTATGACGGAACTTCCTACTGGGACGTTTATAATATTAATAGAAATATTATATTTTGATATAAAAAACCTTTATTGTTATCCCTATAACAAACTTCTATATATCTTTATAACATTAAATTACTTACACCTATGCCACCCTTCTGTGTTCTCAACATTAGGGGATATTTTAAACAATTAACCGGTGGACAAGAAAAATCTCACAAAGATGCATCTGTCATATAGATATCGTGTTATCATAATTACTAGTACGTCTATCTGTCTTGTTTGGCACATTTAGATAAATGGCAGACATGAAGATAATAAATATTTTAAAACAGTCATAACATCAAGAGCTCATTACCCTCTCAGCAAGTGAGTTTGTTATGTTAAACTGTACGATTAGATAGACGCTGGTAATAGTCTACGATTCAGCTATGGCCGGAAAGATAAACCTTTCCGTAGCATTTTAGTGCACTTCATAACATGACCTTTACACTACGGATTTAGTAGATAACGGACTCAGGAGAAATAGAGCGCGTGTTTATCCAAACAAACAGTCGTATTCGTTCTATGTATAATGGTGAGCGCTGGTATGTAGAGCAAATTGAAAATACTTAAATTATGGCTGCCAAATCAGATATTATGACGGTTATAAATGATTTGAACGCAAAAAAATAAAATTGGCGAACGCTAACATGACTATGAAGTATAGATAAAAAAAATTGTAAAGATAAACCAGTATAGAAATTGCATTCAGGTGAAGTGACGAATTACCTTACCTTACCCTAATTATGATATTGTTTAACTCTTAAGTTATTGTAATTTATCGATTTTTAAATGAAAATACTTATGTAATATTATTTGCTGCTTGTGAAGCTTAAACGGTAGGGAATATATCTTTTGTTTAAATGACCGTACAAGATATTATTAAAACTGTAGAAAGGTTTCAGCCAACAAATGTAAAAAGGTAAATTCAATATCTCTGGGCATATGATAATTTTTTATGGAGGTACTGAAAGGGTCTTTTACGTTACCAACTAAGATTCAAGGAAATAGTCTATAATTAATTTGCACAAAAATCGCAAATGAAAACATAATTTCTCACCTTCTTCTTCTTTAAAGGCTTCAACAACAGATTATCTATCAGTAGTCGCACGTAGAAAAGTATTCCAAGCACTTCGGTCGTTTGCGCTCCGTAGAAAGTTCGTCACACCAAGCTTAGATAACAGTTATTTCACATGGTCCATCGAACGAAGTTTTGATACAACGTGTCCAAGCCAGCGCTATTTGAACACGTCTGTCAACGTCAACTTCGTTGTATTTCGCTCATGTTTCATTCGACGATTATACTCGCCGTTAACGATGATGGGTCTAAATATTTTGCGAAGTATTTTTCTCTTGAAAACTGCCAGAATAGATTGATCCGCCTGCGTCATTACCCAGGATTCTGTGCTGTAGAGCAAGACAGGTATGATCAGTGGCTGGTAGAGTTGAATGTCGTTTGTCGAGAGAGGGCTTTATTATCAAAACGCTTGCTAAGCCAATAGTATTGTATGTTTCTAGGCTGACATTATAATTTTTGTTTATGGCGGAGCCAATGTAGACAAAGTCATCTACCTTTAAAGTTATAGTTGTCAACGTTCACGCAGCGTCCCAAACGAGTAAACTCTTTCGTTGAAACAAGTAACTTGGTTTTGTCCTCATTAATCATCAGACCCCCACTTTTGCCGTCTGCTTGTCAATGCTCAAAAAGTAATATCCCCCAGTTCTCGGTCAATGATATCTATATCATCAGCATACGCGAGCAACATGTGGATTTTGTTAAAGATGGTGCCAGTCGTGTTTACTGCTGTCTCCCATCTCCATTATGATGTTAAACAAATCGCATGACAGACTATCGCCTTGTCTGAAGCCTCGCTTGGTAGAAAAAGGCTCTGTTATATTTGTGCCTATTTTCACTGAAGACCTCGTGTCATCCCGCAAAGTCGTATCAGCTTCGCGGGGATACCAAACTCAGCCATAGCATCTAATAGTTGGTGTTGTATAGGACTGTCGAATGGAGCTTT
This sequence comes from Muscina levida, assembly GCA_964034835.1. Lineage (NCBI taxonomy): Eukaryota > Metazoa > Arthropoda > Insecta > Diptera > Muscidae > Muscina > Muscina levida. The sequence continues at coordinate 56,039,263 of OZ035882.1, forward strand.
GTAGTCGATAAACAGATAATAGGTGTCGATCTGCATTTCTTGCGTCTTCTCTAGGATTAGTCGTAGTGTGAATATCTGGTCGGTCGTGGATTTACCAGGTCTAAAGCCACACTGATAAGGTTCAATAAGGTTCGCTAAAATGGGCTTTAGTCTTTCACATAACACACTAGACAGGATCTTGTATGCGATAGGTAAGAGGCTGATCCCGTGGCAATTGGTACACACACTTGGATCGCCTTTTTAAGCACAGGACATAAAACACTCAGAATCCAATGCATGCATTCCTTGAGCCAAATCGTGGTGCATGCACGTTGCCAGCTCATCGCCGCCGGCTTTAAAAAGCTCTGCCGGCAGTCCATCGGCTTCCACAGCTTTCTTGTTTTTAAGCCGCGCAATTGCCGTGCTGATCTCGTTTTGGTTCGGTGGTGGACAGCCTATTCCATCGTCGATGTTTGGTGTGATTTCGTCACTTATGCTGCCTTCGGGTACGAGAAGAGATTGAAAGTTTTCCTCCTATTTTTGCAGCACACTCTAAATGTTAGTGACCAGATTTCCGACTATGTCCATACAGGTGGGGATAACTACCTTTTGGTAGAACTTTCGGGCTTCAACTCTATCTCTCTTTTTTTCCGTAGACGCTTTTTCCGCCTGAAGAGGTGTGTCATCTCGCTCCTATTTTCATTATAACGCTCGGTCACTGCACGCGTTGTCATTGGCGGGTTAGTTCAAAGTAATTGAGAGAGTTGGTTATCGTAGGCATTGACTATCTTGGTGGTATGCTGCACTGTGATGTCTAGCTTCCTTTGTGTATGGTTACGACGGATTTTGTCACTGCTTAATCCCGTGCGTACTGGGCTGCAACTAGGTGGTGATCCGAGTAATATTTGCACCGCGCATCACACGCACGTCCATAACGCTTGATACATGTCTTCCATCATGTCTTTGTAATTTGATCAGAGGATATGCAGGTTGCCTTGTGGATATCTTTATGCGGGAATCTGGTTTCACCCATAACAATGCTTCTTGCCGACGCAAAGCTAATTAGTCTGAATCCGTTATCGGAGGTGTTGTTGTGCAGACTGAATTTCCCTACTGTTTGACCAAGAGCATTTTCGCTCCCTATCTTAGCATTAAAATCTCCCAGAACTATTTTAATGTCATGTGCAGGGCAGCGCTCATATATTTCCTCCAGGCGCTCATAGGATGCATCTTTAATGGTCTCATCTTAGTCTTCCGTCGGGGCGTGTACACAAATCAGCGTAATGTAAAAATATTTCGCCTTGATAGTGCCTTTTCGGTCAATTACAGGGTTAAACCGTGAGACCAGATGTCGAAGTCTCTTGCCGACTATGAATCCACATCCAAATTCGTGTATTTCTACATGGCAGCTATAAAATATATCACAGTTCTTCGACGTGTACATCCCTGACCCGTCCATCGCATTTCCTGTATGGCCGTGGTATCAGCCTTGTATTTGTCGAGGACATCCATCACTTGATAGAGGCACCTTCTCTGGAGAGAGTTCGAACATTCCAGGTGCATTTTCGTCGTTTTTTCTTTACTTCGTGATTTCATAATAACTGGTTCTGTTTAAGAAGAGTGGGTTATTAGGCCACCGCAGAGCCGTTGTGTTGAACTTCAGTAAGTTCTGTTAACAACTTCCTAAGACGCATCGGTGGTAGCATGCCATTAGATTACGCAACATTTCGCCTTCTCACATTTGCTACCACTGAACAGATGTAAGGAATACGTGATCTCTCGGACATTGTGAGCTGCTTAAAGAGAAATTCTGGTTATTTCCAGGTAAATAACAATCTTAAAAAAAAACATAATTTCCCTTTACACCCCATGAATGAGGTATGGGATAGCTTCTCGCGTTGTTGTGAATTAAAACGCTTTCTATTTTAGATTCACAACTAACGGCACCTAATTGTTTATCAACGAATGCGAACGTCACTGTTTTAAGAAGCTTTTACTAGACACTTATAATGCGAAGTTGCTGTCGACAACATCGAGGGGGCCGGCAATGAAAGAAATTTTTTTTTATAGATGACTGGAACCGGTAGTTGAAATTGATATCTCCCGCATGGTAGTCTGGTGTTCTAACCATCGTGGCCGGTCAAAATACTCAAATTAGAAATTCCCCATGTCCCCTTTTATAAACGTCTACTTGTGCACAATTTGATTGAATTCAGTGCATTTATAAAAAAGATATGTATGTAAAAGGAGTGTGACAAAAATGTAATTTTTCTAAGGGTGTGTAATACACACTGTGCATACTATTACAAGATATTGAAACTGACCAAATTCAAATTGCCTCCAGTTGTCCGTTTCAATGTAATGGGAAAAATATTAATTTAAAAAAAAAGATTTCTGTGCGAGGTACCAGAAGCAGTCGACCGATATGGGTCATATTCATTCCTGAGTCAAATTTCAATAAACGTTTACCTTGTGCAAAATATTGAAAATTACCGAAGCCTATAAGTCTTTTATCCCCTACTTATCTGACGTGTATTTTCTGTACCACAGGAAAACCCATGTATTACTTGGAAGTATTAATGGGACAATTTACCAGTAAAAGTTCGGTCAAAGTGTGGTCCATATGCCCCTCCTTTATTGGTATGTTACACAATACATAATTGTAGTAAATAATTGTCAAAAATATCCAAAATCTTGAAAAAATTGTATTGCAGGCGTTGGCATTGGCCAAGCGTATGCAGGCGTTGCCGTACTCACCTACTATTCCTCCCTGTTGGCTTTGACCCTGTACTATTTTGTGGCCTCATTTCACAATCCCCTACCATGGTCCTATTGTCGTGATGACTGGGGCTCCAATTGTGTCGACTCGAATTCCAATGGCAGTGACGCCTATGTCCGTAACAATACTACCGACCTCAGTGGCAAACTTCAAAGCAGTTCTGAAATGTATTTCATGTAAGTACGTGTTGACAATGGAACGGTGCACAGTTGCTATGGATTTTAAATTTTCTTGTGTCTCTCTGCTTTGCAGTAAAGAAGTAATTCGGGAATATGAAGATATATCGGAGGGCATTGGTATGCCAAGTTGGAAACTGACAGCTGCTCTTTTTGTGGCTTGGCTAACGACGTTTCTGGTCATAGTCAGGGGGGTGAAGACGGCGGGAAAGGCGGCATATTTCCTGGCTATATTTCCATATGTCATTTTAATAACGCTGCTAATACGAGCTGTCACTTTGGATGGAGCTGTGGATGGGATTGTGTTTTTCTTGAAGCCGAATTGGAAAGAGTTGTTGAATTTGAAGGTAAGACATTGTGATGAAGGTACAATTGAGGAGACCGCAAAGTCTGTCAGCGGTGAGCTGACAATTTGATTGTCTCTATATTAATGTTTATACAATACTACAATACGGATGGGAATACTTTTTGGTTGAATAAAAGTACTATTGGTAAATTAAAATTATTTTTTTGTAGAAAAAAAGTACTTTTAATAAAACAAAAGTTCTTTGAAGTACATTAAAAGTACTTTTTGGTGCTATTAAAGAAGTTGCTGGAACGATGAAAGTTCTTTTTCGAACATTAAAAGTAATTTTTGGTATGATAAAAGCACTTAACAGTACAATAAATGTACTTTTGGTACCATTAATGTATATTTTTGTACAATACTAGTACATTTTGGTACGATGCAATAACTTTATGGTACAAAAGTAGACCTTTTTGATACAATTTAAGTACTTTTTGGGATAACAATATTACCTTTTGGTACAATACCAGTACTTTTTGGTACAATAAATGTACTTTTTGTTTAAATAAATGTACGTTTTTGTTCACAAAAATGTACTTTTAGGTACAATAAAAGTACTTTATGGTACAATACATGTACCCTTTGGTACAATAAAGGTACTTTATGATGCAATAAATGTTCTTTTTAGACAATTAGTGTAAAACTTTTTACAATAAAAGTACTTTTTGGTACAATAACATAACTTTTAGATACAATTAAAGTACTTTTTGGTACAATACCAGTAATTTTTGGTACAAGTAGTTTTTGGTACAATAAAAGTACTCTATCGTACAATTAATATACCTTTTTTTACAATAAAATTACTTTATGGTACAATACAGGTACTTTTGGTACAATACAAGAACTCTTTGGTACAATTAAAGTACTTTTTGGGACAATAATATTCCTTTTTGGTACAATACCAGTACTTTTTAGTACAATAAATGTACTTTTTGGGTTAATAAATGTACGTTGTGGTACAATTAATGTACGTTTTGGTACAATAGAAGAACTTTATGGTACGAAAAATAAAGAGTTTGTTACAATAAATGTACAATGCATGACTTTTTGGCACAATACAAGTACTTGTTGGTACAACTAAAATAAACTGTTTGGTACAATAAAAGTACTTTATGGTACGAAAAATTAACTCTTTGGCACAATAAATGTACTTTTGGTACCATGCATGATTTTTTGGAAAAATTCAAGTACTTGTTGATACAAAAAATTTACTTTTTGGTACAGTAAAAGTACTTTATGGTATAAAAAATTTACGTTTTGGTACAGTAAAAGTACTTTATGGTACAATAAATGTACTTTTTGGTACAGTAAATGTACAATAAATGCACTTTTTGGTGCAATACAAGTACTTTTTGGTACAATAGCAGTACATTTCGGTACAATAAAAGTACTTTATGGTGCAATAAAAGTACTTTTGGACACAGTTAAAGTACTTTTTGGGACAACAATATAACTTTCTGGTACAATAAATGTACTTTTTGGATAAATAATTGTACGTTTTGGTACAATTAATGTACTATTTGATACAAAAAATTAACTTTGGTACAATGCATGACTTTTTGGAACAATACAATACATACTTGTTGTTACAATAAAAATTTACTTTTTGGAGCAATAAAAGTACTTTTTGATACAATAAATGTACTTTTTGGTACAATAAATGTACATTTTGGTACAATAAAAGTACTTTATGGTACAAAAAAAGTACTTTTTGCTACAATAAAAGTACTTTTTACTAAAATAAAGGTACTTTGGTATAATAAAGTAAAAAGTACTCTTGTTACGATAAAAAGTACTTTTTGGTATAATAAAAGTATGATGAAAATCACAATTAGAACAAAAAACACGTAATTTTTTCTTGTTTTGGCTGTAAAATAGACAGATTATGACGTATCAAGTTGCCTAAAACATCTGAATTTGTCTTCCAGGTCTGGAAAGAAGCTGTAGTGCAGTGTTTCTTTTCACTGGCTGTGGGCCTGGGGCCCATTGTCATGTTTTCCTCATACAACAAATTCAATCATAATGCTCACAGGTAAAACCGTTACAGATTTGTATTAAATATCTTTTGACTTGACAACTAATTCCATGACTCCTTTTCAGAGATGCTCTCATAGTCACCAGTTTGGATACAGTGACCAGTCTCATAGCTGGCATTACCATATTTGGTATTTTGGGTAATTTGGCGCACAACCTTAACATCAGCAACATCGATGAAGTAGTGCGTAGTGGAACCGGATTGGCCTTTATATCGTATCCTGATGCAATAGCCAAATTTAATGCTGTGCCACAGGTAACTTAGTTGTTAAGTTTTATATAATATTTAAGTAATACATTACTTATGCTATCTAACACCTCTCGATTTGTTCCAGCTTTTTGCAATATTATTTTTCATTATGCTTTTCGTGCTGGGCATTGGCACTTTGGTGGCTCAGGCCAACACTCTGGTGGCCATATTATGCGATCATTATAAATGGATGAAGCCTTCAATAGTGGCCTTGATAACATCAATTTGTGGCTTTCTTTGTGGCATCATTTATGTTACACCGGTAAGTATGTATGTGTGTGCTATACGTTACAATTTTCCTTGCATACCCAAGACCAAACCCCCTCTTACTTGAACATCTTGATTCTTTAAATCGCTAGGCATTCTATCCATGTTATGGAGGAATCAATTGCTTTACACATTTTGATCAATTTGGATTTGATTGGTAATTGATGGTTGACCGACCAACCGCGCCATCATTGTCACTCCGTCTGATTGGTCGTCAATATGTGCAAGCAATCGAGTTCCTCTGTAAATTAAAGACACACTAGCCTGCGATGTTAATGTATATTAAAGCCATTTAGGACACCACAAATTGTTAATTATATTCTTTTATGTTGCATAAATGGATTGAAAGGCGGGCCAGTGGATACTGAATTTGGTCGACTATTATGGTGCTACATTTGTTATATTTGGCTTGGCATTGTTTCAAATTATAGGCGTTGCCTGGGTCTATGGTAAGTAGATAACATAAACAATACTAGTTAATAACACTATGCAACACCAAAAAACCATCAGTATTCCCACTATATTTCGTTGATGTATAACACAGTACAACACATGATTTTGGGCTTCAATTCTGAGAACTGCACGTGAAAGTAGCCCCAAAAAGAAGAAGTTCTGCATCATTCGTTTTGTCAAGTTACATGCCATTATAATTTAATATCGATTTGAAGTTAGTATGTATCGTATAGGGGAATTTGTCACGTTCAGGCTCCTTTGTTTGAAATAATTCGAAACAAATCAGAATTGAGTCCCAAATCAATGAGCTTAAAAATGTTGTACATCGTATAATATTTCAGTAAAATTTTGCATATTCATTATTCTTGTTCTACAGATTTTACCATAACTCAAGAACTATTTGTCCGACTGTATTAGTACATTTTATTTTGTACCTGGATTAATAGTTTCGGAATTATCTAAAAAGTTATAAAAGTTTAGCAAGTTGTCTCATTTTGGCATGAATTCTCAGAGATAGCAAATTGCCCCTGAATTTAACTTTACTTCATTTGGAGAATTGTTATCAAGCATAATTTTCCCGATATTTTTGCAGGTTTACAAAACTTCTGTGATGACATGGAGTTCATGACAAAAATGAAAGTTTCATTCTATTGGCGCATTTGTTGGGCCGTTATAACACCCCTATTACTGTTGTTCATCTTTGTCTACTCTATGGTAGAGTTGAAAACTCTACAATATGCCGGCATGGACTATCCAAAATCAGCAAATAGTAAGTGTAGAGAAAAAATACGCTTCCGCATGAACTATATGTGTTAAGATCCCCACTACTTTGCTTTGCAGTTGCTGGTTGGATATTATTGGCCATAGGATTTGTACAGTTTCCAATGTGGTTCCTGTGGACAACAGCCTATAGCTGTGATGGCACTATCGTAAATGTAAGTTAGAACATCGTTATGCATAACTATGGTTAACAATTTTTCAAATTCAATTTTATTCTCTACAGAGTCTTAAAAAATCCTGCCGACCCAATAACGATTGGGGTCCCAGTAATCCGGATGTGCGCAAACAGTGGCTAATGTACAAACAGGAAATGCGTGAAAAACATCAATTGTGCGAATCGGCTAAAAGCAGCAAATCCTCACATTTTTGGCAAAAATTCAAAAATATATTTTGTAGTAATTCATAATCTTTGTAAATAGATTAAGCATTTTTCGTTATTGTTTGTATTGTTAATTTGTAATAACTTATAAGCATTTATTAATTAATTATTCAATGTGAAAGTAGAAAATAAAACAAAAGTAGTATTCGAAATATACTTAATGTATATCAAAAAGAAATTAACTAATTTTGTATGTGATAAGATATACTAACAGCCTAATTCAGCCGGAAAGAATCCAACTTCTTTAAACAGTCGGCGAAAGGAATAACAAACAGGAGAAGACAGCTTAAAATTAGCAAGATGAAAAATAAACCATTGAAGTTCTTAGATTTTGGCACAACAACAGACCTTTTTAATACAATAAAAGTGCTTTTTGATACAGCAACAGAACTTTTTAATACAATAAAAGTGCTTTTTGATACAACAAAAAGAATGTTTGATACAATAATAATCATTTTTTGTACAATTCAAGTACTTTTTGGTACAACAAAATTATTTGTTGGCACAATACCAGTATGTTATGGTACAATACAAGTAGTTTTTAGTACGATAAATGTACTTTTTGGCACAACATAAGTACTTTTTGGTACAACAAAATTATTATTTGGTACAATACAAGTACTTTTTGGTACAATACCAGTATTTTATGGTACAATACAAGTACTTTTTGGTACAATAACAGAACTTTGATACACTTAAAGTATTGTTTAGTACAACAAAAGTACATTTTGGTACAAAAAATGGCTTTTTGGAACAGTAAATGTACTTTTTGGCACAGTACATGTATTTTTTGATTCAGTAAATGTCATTTTTGGTGCAATAAAAGTACTTTTTGGTACAATGCATGTACTTTAGGGTACAATAAATGTACTTTTTAGTACAATAAAAAAAACTTTTTGGTAAAATTAATGTAATTTTTGATGCAATAAAAGTCCTTTTTGGTACAAACAATTTATTTTTTAGTACAATTAATGTACTTTTGGTAGAATAAATGTACTTTTTGGTACAATAAATGTACTTTGTGGTGCAATAAATGTACCTTTGGTGCAATACATGTACTTTTTGGTAAAATAACATAACTTTTTGATACAATTAAAGTACTTTTTGGTACAATATAAGTACTTTTTGGGACAATAAAAGTACTTTATGGTACAAAAAATTCAGTTTTTGGTACAATAATTGTACGTTCAATAACAGAAATTTTTGATACAATTAAAGTACTTTTTTGATGGTAAAATAACAGTTCTTTTTGGTACAATATATGTACTTTTTGGTACAAACCTGTACTTTTTGGTACAAGTACTTTTTCGTACAAAAAAATTTACTTTTCGATAACATGAATGTACTTTTTGGTATAATATTTATATGTACTTTTTAGTTAAATAAATGTACCTTTGGTACAAATAATGTGCTTTTTTGTACAGTAAAATAACTCTTTGGTAAAATAAATGTAATTTAGGTAAAATACATGTACTGTGGTGGAGAAAATGTACTCTGGGTACAATAAATGCACTTTTTGGTACAATAAATGAACATTTTGGTACAATAAATGTACTTTTTAGTACAATATATGCACTTTTTGGTACAATAAATGAATTTTTTGGTACAATACTTGTACTTTTTGGTACTTGTACTTTTTGATACAATTAAAGTATTTTTGGTAATAAAAGTATTTTTTTTGTACAATAACAGAACTTTTTGATACAATATAAATACAATAAATGCACATTTAGTGCAATACAAGAACTTTTTGGTACAATACATGTATTTTTTGATATCAACAAATTTACTTTTTTATAACGTTAATGTACTTTTTGGAACAATATATGCACTTTTTAGTAATATAAATGTATCTTTGGTACAATAAATGTCCTTTTTGGTAAACTAAAAGTACCATGGTGAAATAAATGTACTTTTTGGTACAATATAAGGTCTTTTTTGTACAATAAATGTACTTTTGCCACGATCGTGTATTGATTTGAATTCAAAAGCGGGCCGAGTGGTACATTTGTATGGGAAGTACCAGAAGGGGCGTGGCTAGACCTCCAGTCTTTTCTACAAAACTTTATCCTGTTACAGCTGTACTAAATATACAATTTGCCCACGATCGCGTTGGGTGGAACATTTGTATGGGAGGTACCAAAAGAGGCGTGGCCATGTAGGCCATTTGCAATACCGTAAGTAGTTTTGAGGAAATATTACCCATGTAAAGTTTCACAATAATTGGGTGCGTTTTACGAAAGTTATCGTGCATGCCAGCCGAACAGACAGACGGACATGGCTCAAACGACTGGTTCTAAGAAACTTAGGGTCTCCTCCTTTTATGTGTTACACTTTTGAGTCGTATCAAATGATTTATACCCTCCTACTGAGATCTGCTTTCAAGTGCTGAGGATCCATTACGTTGACGCCTACTATGCCGATACGTGTCCCAACTCATTTCAATTTGGGAGTTAATCTTAAAAAGAATATTATATATGTTGGTGGAAATATTTTCAAAATTTTCATCAAATTCCCTCATTCCAATCCCAATACACCTACCCAGTACTGAAAAATACTACTTCGAAACTAATAAAGTACTAGTTCTTTATAGGACAGTGAACTCATTTAACATGTAGATATACTAGGCTTGGGGAGACTTATCGCTTTTGTACTAAAATAAAACCAGTTCAGAAATTCTAGTCGACCGGTAGTGGTGTCTACTTTGTACTAGTTTGGAACCACTTCAGGGATTGACGAGAACTATTACAAAATTAACGCATTAGAACTAATTCTATTCTAGAAAATTTAAGACTACTAGTATTTTAAATACGATATTATAATTAAATACAATAATTGAAATTTTTCAATAATGTTTTATCTAAAAGTCATTTAGCAGAATTTGAAATTATTTTCAAATTTTCGTTGTCTTATTCAACTAATAATTTTCAACTGATTCAAAATTTTATAATTTAGAATTAAGTAAATTTTGGAAGTAGTTCACAATTCCTTACTTTGGAACTAGTACGTTTTTGAACGAGTTTGAAGATTTCCTACTGGGTACTTTCTTCGCGGGGAACTGTGTCCCATATACGAAGGTCGTTAAGAATAAGAGAAGAGAGGAAAATATCCCGGGGATATATTATTTTGAATATGGGAACAAGGTCGAGGTGAAAAATTCCCAAGGAAACGTTATTCAGATTCAGGGTGTAGAAGTTAATCATAAAAGATACGACTAACTTTTACCAATGGGAAAAAAGGGCATGACAGAGGCGTCAGGAGGCATGCCAATTCCATTGCTACCCAAGGTATACCTTGATCCCTTCCCGTAGCAGGTATAACATAAAAGATACTTTATATTTATAACTACTAAGAAGACCTTACAACAGGCCTGCAATGGAACTACTCATACATGCTCTCTTTCCATAGGTCTTATAGAAGGCCTTACATTAGACTTATTTTTACTTTATTTCGTATCATTTGATTTTATTTAATTCCCACTACGAAACTTTATGAATAACTTTGTTGCAAACAAAATATCTCTACTCAGTGCAGAAAATGAGCGTGATTTAGATACTTCATCGATTGTTTGTTTCTAGAGAAATCAGCAAATTTATGACATTGGCAATATCGTATAATATTTTTATTACAAATTCCAACCGATATCATTTTAATAAATTAAAAATTCTAGAAATTTATATAATTAGCAAAAACAGTATTTGTATTATTATTCTTTCATTAAATTAAGTAAGGAACCACATTGTTTTTCTTTTACAAGTACGGATCCCAGCCGGGGAATAACATAGACAAATTACGAACATTCGTGGCTTCGTTTATTAAACGTTCCACTTGAACGGATACACTAGATGTACCAAATATACCGCTTTGTTTACCCTCAAGTTTATTTTGAACCGCAATCAAGGCACGCTGAGCAATGTAATTTTTTTCCTCATCTGAAAATATACAAGAAAATTATATATATAGATTTCGATATTTTACAGTTTTCTGGCATATTTATCTAACTCACTGGCACTATTGGCATTATCATCATTTATCTGTGGTATTACTTTCCAGATGTACAATGGGTCATATAGCAAAACTTCCAATATAGTAGTTATGACATCTTGGTGACGCCTCAAAATGGTCATTGTGGTTTCACAGGATTTGCGGAAAACGCCATTTGTTCCACAGATACCCATGGGTGCCACCATATCCCGTGTGAGACGGAAGGGAACAGTCTCGGGGGTTGGCATAATTTTGCCCTGCTCAAAAGCAATACCTAATGAATACACAAGAGTAATGTAAATTGGGGGGTTATAGATAGGGCTAAGCAAGGACACGCTACGCTATACTCACCAAAATCAATGTGAACAATTTCGGCTGTTTTTTGATCAATCAATATATTTTGTGTGTGACGATCACCAAGGCCTAAGATGAAGCCAACCATCGATGTAGTAGCAACACTGTGTGAATACATATACGTATAGACATTGATTTAAAATATTTAGTAGTACTTAGAGATTGATTCATTATAATAATTTACCTATTTATATAGGACAATCGACGTTCAAACCATATGCCCGGTCTTAGAAATTTCTCAAAGAAAAAGTAGTGAAACACGGGTTTTATATTCTCACATATATGCAAGTGTGTCTGATAACGTTTCTCTTTGTCGCTCTGTCGATGAGCCGATGCCAATGTCCTACATTTGCTTACGGTATAATCGTTAGGGCGATATTTCTTATGGGCCCCGATTAAGTACATGCCGATTGGTACTGTATTCTCACACCACTCCAAAATGCCGCTGCGGGTGGATAGTGGCACTATTTTATAGGTGCGTATGATAAGCTTTCGCTGCACGGCTTCCGGTTCTTGTTGCAGCACATTGTTAATCATAGTGAAAACTTGTTGCATCACTGCATCCTGTCGCAAATCATCTTTGCCTTTTAGTAATTGGGGTCGTGTGATGCCATCAGAACAGAGACACACAAGTTTTTTGGGTGCATTAATGCCACCAACCAAAGAAACTTTGGGATCCCATTTAACGATACCTTATAAAGAAAAGTAATGTATTTGTATCTATTATTATTTTTTTACTTAAGCGGAAATTTGTCTTACTGAAACTAGTTCTTGGACTAGATTATGCTAAAAAATCGTATTTCTTCTAACATTTCAATGTTTTCTCGCCCCAACTTACTTGTTACATTGTATTTTTTATCAATCCTCACAGGTAAATCAATTGTGGGACAGTGTATGGCATCAAGATTCTTTATGCGTCTCAGTTTATCACTCAGTGGAATTTGAGAGGTTCGACTATCGCCTAGTTGCTCATTAGCATAGTTAACAAGTTCTGCAATAAAAGAGATCACTGTATATAAAACAATTTCGCAATTTCGCAAACGTATGCCGCCTACAACCTGGTATTGCTGCCTCCAATTGTTTTACAATATTCGAATTAATTTTAACTTTGGCTTTTGCTATAATCTCTTGTGCCTGTTTTGAACGGTAATCCATTTTATTTTGTGTACCATCCATATGACCATAAACGATGGGATATAATTGATACAGTGTTTGATGTGGATGTTCCTCGACACATCGCACCATAATCTCTTTGAGTATTTTAATAAATTCCACATTTGTGGAATTTAAACGAGCTGTCATTTGATTAAGGGCGCATATGAACTTATAACTCGGTACGTTATTAATATTTTCTTCAATTTTTAAACGCAACGGTTCGTTTTGTTTATTGGCAAACCATAAAGCTATAATGCGATAGATGACCGGACTGGATATGGCTGAATCTAGGGAGGAAAATTTTATATAATTGTCCACAGCTATACATAGATTGGACGTAAGCTTCTCTTCTATAAGCGTTATCTCCTTTTCATCAATGTACGAAGTTTTTTTCATTAAATTTGCACTTGTTATCTTATCACGGTCCTTAGTAGTTGGGCCAATCTGTTGGGCAGTTTGACGATTCGATTCCATTATTTGACGTTTCATGTTGAATTCATCTGAATTAGCGTAGGCGTGAAACTATAAAAACACTCCAAATTATAAACACACACACGTAAGTAGTAACTGGACAAAGAAGTCTCTCGGCTAACTTACTTGTGTATACTCCCTGTCGGCATATTTGGCTATAATTTCATAAGCACTCCTTTTGCTTTCCTCCTGGCATTCTCTTAATTCATCCATTGTAAAGAGATTTGGAAATTTCTGCAGTATTGATGCTTTAGATTTATCATATTTTTCTAAGAGCTCCAAAGATCCATTGAAATATTTTGCCAACACTGTTTCAAATGTGTCAGCATTCGTTTCCATTAGATATTCTCCATTCAATTGCATTGCCTTGACACGCTGAAGGCAACAATGAAATTCCTTATTTTTGAAAACGTGATTCAGTATGGATTTGGTGATTTCTGGTTTTCCCGTCTTCATGCATATGTCAACGTCTTCCAGTAAGGCACTGATCTGGAAGTGCAAGACACGTTGTTCCTTGTTGTTACTAAGAGGTATTTATTGGGTATTACTGGGTATTCAATACCCAACTACAACAAAAATGTACTATGGCATTTTGAATAACTTCCAAGAATATCTAGTTCTAAACTATCGAATTTTGATTCAGCTGATCGTTATTATTTAAAAGATGCATAAGTAAAAGACAAGTGGAGTTATCTAAAAGTGTGGACCCACAGCGTAAAGCTTTCGGGTACCTCTCATACAAGTGGTTGGATGGGCTTTGGAAATTTATCACACTATTACATCCTATTAGATTGAATAATATTGACCAAATTTAGCAAAACGTATTTTTCTGATAGGAGGAAAAACTGCGACGTGGTGCGCTGGGCTTGCAACCCGTCACCGACGTTAAAACTATTGTAATGAAAAGAAGAAAAGGAAAAAATTGCTCCCCCAAAATGTTGACGACGACCACTGCAAACGAATTAAGGACCATGGTTTGAGGATATGCACCTGGAATGTTAGAACACTGTATAGACCAGGTGCCTCCATCCAACTGGCGGAAGTCCTCGAAGAATAAAAGGCAGACATAACCGTTTTACAGAAAATCCAGTTGACGGGCAAGTCTCCAGGCCGTCGTTCGATATTTACTATAATGGCCATGCGGACAAGCACGAGTTTGGATGTAGATTTGTGGTTGGCAAGAGATTGTGACACCTAGTCTCACGGTTCAACCCGGTGTGTAAACGAATAGTCACCATAAGAGTCAAGACAAAGTTGTTCCACATAACACTCATATGTGCCCATGCTCCGACAAAAGAGAAATGCGATGAGGACAAAAGCGAGTTCATAGAAAATGTATATGTCCGAGCCAAGCGGCAAGAAATATGGTAGTTAGCAGCACTAGATTTGACCACAGAAATATTCATAAGACAACATGGTTATCTCCAAATCAATTGACGAGGAATCAGATGGATCACGTAGTAGTCGATGAAAGGCACGCATCAAGTGATCAGGGGTGCGAACATTGACTCCGAACACTACCTTACCGCAGTTAAGGTACGCACAAGGCTAAGCATGGCGAAAAACGAATGTAACCAGGCACAACGAAAGCTGAACATCGGTAAACTGCGGACCACAGAGGTAGCGGATGCCTACTCCAACCACCTAACTCAACTGCTACGGAATGCTCCAACCCCTGATAATATTACCTCGCAGTGACAATATATACCCGACTACATAGAACGGACTGCGAGAAGCGTACTTGGGTACTCAAAGACGTCTCAAGATGATGCCTGGTAAGATGATGACTATCGCAATGCCACGAGAGAGAGACGGATGCTGCATACAGGGCAAAACAGCAGTCAATGGCAGCACGAGCTATTCGTGAACGGCACAGGGAGAAGAGACGAGACTCGTCTTTTTAGACGGAAGAAGAAGGAGCTGAAGAAGAGGCAGGATAAGTGCACAGAGTTGCTCCGAAGTAAAGGGGAAGGCCGAAAATTCTACCAGAGAGTTAAGTCGAGAATGCGTGGAACAGGGTTGCCCTCCAGCAAGGACAGCGATGACCTGCTGGTGACGGACCCAGATAATGTTATGAAGATATTGAGAGATCATTTCAGAAATTTACTGGATACGGACACCACTCCAGAAGACCCCGCTCCAATCCATGAGGATGGTATTAACTGTCCACCTCTGAGCCAGAGTAAGATACGTGTGGCAATATCCCACCTGAATTGTTTAATGCAGGTGGAGAGGAGCATGCATCAGCTCATGAAGAACATCTAGCTAGAGGAGAGCATGCCCGGGGATGAGTGTAAGAACTACCGTGGAATAAGCCTATTACCAATTGTGTACAAGGTCCTTTCGAGCATATTGTGTAAACGTCTAAAGCCAATTGTAGAAAAACTAATTGGACCTTATCAGTGCGGCTTTAGACATGGTACATTTACGACGGATCAAATATTCACTTTACGGCAAATCTTGGGGGGGAAAACTCATGAAAAGCAGATCGACACCAATCACCACTTTGTCGACTACAAAGCTGCCTTTGACTCTCCGATAAGGAATATGCTATATGAGGCCATGTCTGAGTTTGTTATTTCTACAAAACTAATTCGACTTTGCAGATGTACCTTGGAAAAAAGATTGGTAAGGATCACACTGAACTGAATTGGATTTGGCTTTTTTAAAGTACCCAGTTTTAAAGTCTTGAAATTTGATCAGACTATTTTAAACCCAATTTAATGAATCAACTTTGTCTAAAGTTTGCAGAACATAATCGGCCTTATTACCGTAGACGTCGTCGAAGCAAAACGACGTCGTCTTGTGACGACGCTGTAAAATCGGTATTCTCGTAGTCGTTTTCGATAACTATCGGTTACTATTGACACAAATTTGGTATTCTGTAAGGAAATGTGACGACGACGTTGAATCGAAACGACTCTGAATCTGTCGTCACAGTTGTTAGTAACGACTTGAAACAATTTGAAAGAATAACTTTAGTTTTTGTAAATTTAAAAAAAGGTTTTGTTTAATGACGTCAAGAATAACAATGTCGAGTAACAAATAGGGGCTTGGAAACAAAATCCCTCATAGGTACAAGGATTTTGTCTAATTTTAAGGGGTAATGTGAGAAAATTGGTGAAAAACAATTTAATTCCTTTGGAGCGCCTTTAAGAATCCTTTGCGGTTGTAGTTACGAATCTGGTCTTCTTTATTTGTAGCAAAAATTTTGATATGGGTTCCATCGACATATCCAATTACTCCAGTAAATCCTGTTTTGTAAAAAAAAAATTTAGTTTATGCTTCCGATTTGTCATCTTCAGTTACTTCCAATTGTATCCAAGGTGGACAAATCACCTCTCTAATGCATTCAGACAGGAATCTTGCAACTACTGGCTGCACTTACACTTAGGTTGTAAGGCCCCTGTCCAAAGGACCTCAATGTTGCTGACAATTTAATTATGACTGAAACATATGTCCTGAGTTCACTTTTCATGATAGGAACTATTTCTATAGGAACGATTACGTAATTAAATGCTGCCTTATTAAGACTTAAGTAGTTCTAGAATCTAAAAAAAGTTGGAAGGCCGGCCAACAGATAACCTCAATTTACGATTTTAACACCGATAAACATACTCGTTATTTGGCAAGTTTAAGATCATCGGATCATAGTCGAAGTATTATCCTTTCCAGTATAAGATTATTTTTACTTTCCTCATCGCTTGAATCTGAATCGGACACAAAAAACATTTCTTCACAACAGAAAATAAAAGTCAACATGAATCAGCTGATGTACAAATGTTACATCAGCTGTTGTTATTTCTTTCATGTTATCGATTACTAGTCGACGTCGTCTCATAGTAGTTACAGAATACCGAAATAGCATTGATGTGACAACGATGTTGACTCGAAGTGATGTTGACATAAAAACGACGACGATGTCGACGACGTCTACGGGAATAGGGGTGAATATGTATTTTTATTTTTGGTTTTCTTGATACGAAAAAGAAGTGTAACCCACAACACATGATTTTGGGACAAAATTCTGAGAATTGCACGTGAAAGTGGCCCCAAAAATAGGAACTTCTGCATCACTCGTTTTGTAAAGTTGGCTGCATTAATAACACAATGCAACAAATTTTTGATCCCGGCTTCTAAATAGTTGATCCTTATGTAAAATTTCACGCTGAATTCAAATCTGCTCTCAGATATGTGGAAAGTAGAACAGATTTTGAGATATGGTCCAATTTCCATTTTTAGTGTTTTGAAAAAGGTAGGTCTACTAAAATGCCATTTTCTCTGGCTATAATTCACCGATTTTACTGAACTGTAAGAAAAATAAAAGTTAATAAACTTATTTCTTAAAAAAACGATAGTTAATTAAAATCCAATCATTAATGACGAAGTTATGGCACATCAAAGTTGGATTTTTGTAAAAATGTTTCCAATCTTTCGATACCGCTTTTTAAAACGATTTTTCTTTACCTTCAAAATATGCTATATAATAGTCGCTGTTGATGGTCTGCCCCTTCTGGAGATAGTCGATGAATTATTCCATGCGCATCCCAAAATACAGACGCCATAACCTTGCCAGCCAACTGCTGCGTCTTTGGTCGCTTTGGGCGGCTTTCACCGGCTGCATGTCACTCAGCAGACCGCCGATTTGACTCTGGAGTGAAATGGTGGATCCATGTTTCATCCATTGTGATGTACCGACGCAAAAACTCCGACTTACTGCGCGTAAACATGTCCAAACAGCTCTTTGATTCATCGTTGTTGTTTTTGCTCCGGTGTGAGCAAACGCGGCACCCATTTGGAAAACACTTTTTTCATAGCCAAATGTTCGTGTATTATGGTGTGTACACTGCCTGCTGATATCTTTAGAATGTCAGCAATCTCCCTCACTTTCACTTTACGGTCGGACATAATGATTTTCAGTGTTTTTTCAACGTTTTCCGGAATAACAGCGTCATTCCAGTAGATGGAATGTCATCGGTGTATGTACGACCACGTTTGAATTCGGCATACCAATAACAAATGCTTCTTTTGATAAAGCAGAGTCCGAATAATGTTTTTCAAGCCATTCCTGGCATTGAACAGTATTTTTTCATTAAAAAACAATGGTAAATCAGCACACGGAATTGCTTTGAATTAATTTTTTTTAAAACTCAAAAGTAGCGTCACTTAAAGCACTGTAACTTGTAAACAAATGGTCGGATTAACATATGATTTTGACAGTAAGCCTAAAAAGGTTGCCACTTTCGAAAAAAATATTGATTTAGTACTAGTGCCGCCATCTATGTGTCAGTCACACACATTATTGGACGAAGTGTTAAGAAAATTTGACTCAGAAATCAATATGGACTATATCGGCTTGAGTGACTGACTGATCACTCCCCAGCCCAAACGGCTAAAGTTATAACGATGAATTGACGTGACGTGCACTAAGAAGGGATTTTTGTGAAATTCGAACAGCAAGGGGATAAAAAGGGCGTGACGCCGCCCCATGCAGCTCGATATTTGAAATGGCTGTATCTCATAAACCATTATAGGTTCGAAGTTGAGAATTGATACATATGTTGGTCGTACAAAAAAAATTATTTTTTTGTGGAAAGAAGGCGTTGGCACGCCTCTCTTTTGAAAAATCTTTATATGGGCCAAATAAATGGACCGACTGCAATTAATTTTCTCTGAGTGTTACTGTCCGTAGTGCCTCTAACACAGGCTACATGTAAACACAGTTTGACAATGGGGCGCGTCACAGTCCTCACAACCGAAATTTCAATCGGTCATATCTCACGAGCCGTTGGAGGTATGAATGTGAGACAACCAACACAACCAACGGCTATAGGCAGAATCACGAAAATAGAGGTGAATGTTTATTTTTATAGAATAGTTGTGCGGTATGAATGGATTTTTCAAAAATCCTACTTTAGGGAGTAAAAGGCAGAAAAAGGAATAAAACTGGTTCTGGACTTTATCTATAATTCCGAAAAATTAAATGGACATGGATCTACACCAAGCGTTTTTTTTTTCGAAATTTGTACTTTAAGGGGCAAAAAGGTCAAACAAGGCATCAAACTGATACTATGGCTGACACCAAATATCTAAAGGAATAATAGCGAACGTTGGAATTAATAATAATTATTATTAATAATTGGGACCGGCCGTGGCATAGTGGTTAGAACACGCGACTACCATGCGGGAGATCGCAGGTTCAAACCTGGCTCCAGTCATCTTAAAAGAAAAAAAAAAAAAAAAATTTTTCTTTCATTGTCGGCTCCCCTCGAATGTTGTTTGACAGCAACTTCGCAGTATTAAGCGTCGATTCAATCGTCGTGTCTAGTAAGAGCTTCTCAAAACAGTGACGTTCGCATTCGTCGATAAATAAGTAGGTGCCGTTAGTTGTGAATATAAAAATAGAAAGCGTGTTAATTCACAACAACGCGAGAAGCTATCCATACCTCATTCATGGGGTGCAAAGGGAAATTAAGTTTTTTTTTTTTTTTTATTATTAATAATTAATAATTAGTTTATAGAATAGTTGTGCGATGTTAAGGGATATTTCGAAATTCATACTTTTAGAGGTAGTTAAGCCGAAAAGGGAGATAAAGCGGTTATATGGGTAAAAAGACTAAATTAGGAATAAAATTGGTATTACGGCCGTGACCAAACAGATACAGGTAGAGTGGCGAAAATTGGGGCAAATAAATAGTTTATAGAATATTTGTGCGGCTAAAGCTGGAATCGCGACAATTGTTCGATTCGAAGTGATTTTTTGAAATTAATATTTTTAGAGGTTCAAAGCCCTAGAAATGGATAAAACTGGCACTGTCGCCCAGACCCAACTGCTATAAGTAGAATCAGGCTTTAATTTTTTTACCATTTAGCAACACTATAAACAAAATAAAAAAAAAAAAATGTTGGATTTTGTTTAATTTTTTTTTAAATTTCATCCAACTTTTGGAATTTTTAAAAATTTTTGGAAACAAAATTTTTTTTTGCAAATGGAAAAGGCAATTGGAAAGGCAATCTACCTGACTTAAATTTCTCTAGTGGTTTGATTAACATTTCTAAAAAATACCCGGAACATCAATTCACATCGTCGGCTAAATAGTCAAACCTGCGAACTCCCTTTCAGGACATTTTACAGGAAAGATAATAAACTTACTATATTTAAAATTTTCAGCTTGAGAGAAAAACCGAATATATATAATAATAATGTACTGGATTTAGAAGTTTGTCTTACAAAAAAATTTCTATGAGTGGATTGAGCAGTTTTTCAAATCAAACCTTTTTTCTTTCTCTACCATATGTTGAAACAATTTCCCTTTGCGTCACATAAAGGAAATATGGGATAGCTGCATGCTTGTGGGTGAGTTAAAACGGTTCTATTTTTAAAAGATTTGCTTTAAAAGGCTTAAAACAGTAACATTCTGGGCTTATTTGCACTTTCGAATGTTCCAACTTCCCAACCCTGTGGCCAAAAGCCACCCGTAATAAATTAAAATTGTTTTATTTTATGTCTTACCTTTAACGGTGGATTGCTTACAATCGGCTTGCTATTAAGTATCGCTATATAGCGCTTAGCGAGATTTATCTCTCCAGCTGTCTTGCACTCTCGTATGCATTTCAATAAGCATTTCTCGATGGGATCATCCTGAAAAAAAAATTAAATTGCTGATGTTAATAACACTTTCAACTAAGTGGATTAAACCTTACAAACCTTGAAAAATTCATTTATTTTGCGTTGTGCTCTAATGCCAGCCGTTTCAAATAGTGATATCTGATGTGACAATATTAGCTCTTTACTAGTGAATACACCATATTGTAGATCGTCAGCCTCCGTTTGCCATTTTTTGAAGATATGATCGACAGGCAAAGATTTTGAAAATTGAATCTGTTTAAACAGCACGAAAAATATTATCTATGAAACCATCAACTAACCGCCGTCTGTCGTCCTTACCAAACAAAAATCTTCAGATTGTTGTAACAACTGTAACCAGGTCAAATATTTATAAACACTCTGTAAACATTCCACGCTGATCTCCTTAAGTATATTCAACACACAATGTCTGGACTTATCAATAGCTGCTAAGGTGTTATTCTCCTCCTTATTGAATAGACATTTCAAGGCATTAAAGTGATGTTTCTCATATTCATATTCCATGTCATTTAAGGTATTCACTTTGGAATGACCCTCAACCACAGTATCCCAACGACATAAACGCCAACAGATTTCGTAATCAATAGCTTTTGTTTGTTGGTTGGCACTACGGGAGCTTGCCAAATGTAGCATGCCATTACGTTTTAAGACTGAGTGGCAAAGATTATCGGTATTCTCCATATCTGTGTCCATTGTCTCTATTAATATGTCGGACCAATTATTTGTAAGATCCAAATAATCCATACGAGAATTTAAGGGATTTATAAAACCGGAAATTGCGTCATTGCAACCAATTGAATCATAGGCCTGTAAAATAAAAGCCAGTAACGTAAATGTTTATCTTTAAATTTTTAAATACCACACTCACTTTTCTGGCAATTTCCTGAAACTGATCATTTGACTTGATCTCAACACTGGTCTTATCACCCATTGCCTTTTCGCCCAAAGCCCACATCTCCAAATAGATTATGGACAAGAAATATGCCTGACAGTAATTACATGCCTGGGCAACATTCAAAAGTTGCAGCGGCAAATTCCTACAAAACAAAACGAATACAAAATAATAGAAGGAAAAGCTAACGATTGCATTTATGTCTTACCAGGAATTATGAATCCTTATACATTCACAAATGTTCAGTATTAGATTAATAACCCTTTTCTCTTTATAAATGAGTTTGGTTTCCATTCCGTTTGACACTTTGTGATGATCTTCAAATTCATCAAAGAAATACTCCAACATTGTTACAATATTTTCCATATGCTTTTGTGTTTCACAGCTTAAAAGCAGACGAACGAAAGGTATTATTGTATGTTCAGCAAAATACAGATCGTTTGCAGCTAAATCGTGAAATTCCATCCAGTTGCAGTTTTTGTAGACTTGAGAGACAAATTGACACATGAAATTCTCGTATTCGAAAGACTCACAAGATTTAAGAATAGCCAACCAGTCAAGCGGTGCAATGCTGTCATAGGTGTCCAAATAGTTTTTATTTATGTTGGCGGTATAAACCGTAAAGTAAGGAAAGTTTCCTGTGGGTGATAAAATAAATAAAGTTAGTTCAAAAAAAAAAAAATTACTTGTAGGTACAAAATACTTGTTGGTACAATAAAACTAGTTCTTGATACAAACAACAAACTTTTTGATACAATATATGTACTTTTGGATACAGTACTTTTTGGTGCTATGAAAGTACTTGTTGGTACAATAAATGTGTCAATAAACTTGTCAGAACATTAATAATACATTTTGATAAATAACAAATCCTTTTTTGTACAGTATAAATAATACAAATAAAATAAATTTATTTTGCATGCATTATAAGCAATATTAGATACAATATAAGTACTTTTTAAAATGATATACGAATTTTTATATACAAAATATATATTATATCTCTATATCTATCTATCTATATGTATACAAGGTGGCGCAAAAGTAAACTTCCGATGTTTTTTGGCTGTAATTTAAAAAAAAAATGAAAAACTTTGATTCTTCTTGTGGATTATTTTTATTTGGTCTTTTATTTTTTTTTACATCAAGTCGAGAATATGATGTCATGTAAATGGCCGCCGCCACAGTTGATTGGCATTTGAGCCCTTTTTATGGCATTTTCCATCACTTTGGCCAATACTTCCGGCGATAGGTCCTCACATTCTTGACGGATATTGTCTTTAAGAGCTGCAAGATTCTGAGGCTTGTTGACATAAGCCCGCGACTTCAAAAAGCCCCACAAAAAAAAGTCTGGAGCGGTCAAATCAAGCGATCTTGCTGGCCAGTGCAAATCGCCAAAACGGGAGATTAGGCGCCCGGGAAATGCATCCTTCAGCATATCGGTTGTGGCACGTGCAGTGTGTGCCGTTGCAAAAATTCGCTGTAAAGACCGTCGACTGATACCCATTTGCGTGGCACGTCGTCTGGTCGATGTCGACGGCACTTCCATGACATCCTCGGCTACAGCAGCAATATTCTCTGCAGAACGGCTACTCCGGGGTCTGCCACGCCTGGCAGCATCTTGTGTTGTGCCAGTCTCTTCGAGGCGAGCGGCTAAACGTCGCAGTGTTTCACCAGTAGGCGTTGGAAGGCCAGGAAATCTGCGACGAAATTCACGTTGTGCCAAAGTCACCGACCTATTATTGGTCAAATAAATAGTCTGCAATATTCCGCGTTCTAGAGCAGTGTAGCGTAACATTGTTTATTAACGTGTATTTCGCATGTGTTTACTACACAAATGTCAAAACAGAACTGACATTAGGGGCCAATCGCAAAATTTATAGCATTTTCTGATAGGAGGATTACTTTTGCGCCACCTTGTATATGTATATAAAAAGCTTGGGTGACTGACTGATCACTTCCCAGCCCAAATGGCTAAAACTAGAACCTTGAAATTTGGAATGTAAGTTCCTTTTATGACGTAGGCGCGCACTAAGAAAGGATTTTTGTAAATTCGAACTACAAGGGGGTAAAATGGGCATGACACCGCCCCAAATAACTTGAATTTTTAAATGGCTGTATCTCAAAAGCCATTATAGATACGAAGTCGGAATTTGATATATACGTCGGTCGAACAAAGAAAATATTTTTTTTGTAAAAAATTGCCATGTCACGCCCCTTGCAATGAAATTTTCACTTTGTGAAAATGTGGAACCACGCACACAAACCAAAATTTCTATCGGTTATATCTCAAGAACCATTAGAGGTGTAAAGATGAGATTTGCTACATATTTTATTTGTATAAAGAGGATAACGTCTCGCTGGGAAATGGTCGGTGCCGTGGCATTTTTTTAAAAAATCGTTATTCCGTCAAATAAATTGACCGATTGAAATAAAATTTTCACTTTGTGATTCTGTCCATAAAGGCTCTATCATAGGCTACATACAGCTTACACAAACCAAAATTTCAATTAGTCATAACTCAAGAGCCATTAAAGATATAAAGATGAGATTTGCTATATATGAAAATGATATTACGTCTCAATGGGAAAAAGCAGTGCCACGCCCCTTTTAAAAAAAATCGTTATGTCGGTCATATTAATAGACAGATTACAATAAAATTTTTAAACTGTTTGATTGTTAATTTTAGTCGATCGTGTTTTTATATATTAAATTTACGTTAAGTGAATCAAATGATACATCAAATTCGGCTTACGATCAGAAAAAGTGTTTTTTTCCTTTTTCTATATATAATATATATAATATATAATATTTGACTGATTGGGTAAAGCTGTAAATAGGAAAATGAAATTTGGGGTGGTTATTCCCCTTTTCGAGTAAACGTCAGATAAAAATGGATTTTTGAAAATTCGTACTTTTAGGGTTAAAAATGGTCAATAAGGCATAAAACTGGTACCATCACTCAGATCAAACGGCTAAAGCTATAATCATATATATTCATGCTCCATATTGAATTAGAGGGTCCATCTTAGTTGTGCGATACGAATGGATTTTTTGAAATTAGTACTTTTAGGTATAAATAGGAGAAAAAGCAGTACAATCACCCAGACCAATGGGATAAAGCTACAATCACATAAATTAGGGTGTTAGTTCGTTTTATGAAGTGTGTGCATTTTGCCTGTATTGCTTCAATTCTTAAAAAGATTCGTTTTTATAAATATTTTTTCTAAAAAGTGCAGAAAAAACCAACATATTAAAAAAAGAATGATTTAATGACCAAAAATAAAAAAAAAATAATTTTATTAAAATATCGATATCTTTTAAACGTGTCATTACAAAAACATTGAAGTTGACCAGGAACTGTTGCTTAATGATTACCTTAAATATTACAAAATGGCGAAAATCAAAAAGAACAAGTTTCAAACTCACAGATTTGGCGTAGAATGCCCCATATACATGTAATTTGGTCTCACTTTAAATAACTTTTAAGTACAATAATTTTATGATAGTAAAATTTGTTCCTGGTACAATAAAAGTACTTGTGAGTACATTAAAAGTGCTTTTTGTTACAAAAATAGTACCTATCGATATCATAAAAGTACTTTTTGTTACAACAAATACATTTTTATTGCACAAAAAAGTACTTTGTGACACAATAAAAGTACTTCTCATTAAAGTAATTGTGTTTTTCATCCAAATACAAGCTGTTTCTTGTATAAAAAAAAAGTACTTTTCGGCAGGAAAAGAGTACATTTGATACCAAAAAGTTATTTTTAGTACAATAAAAGTACTTTTCACTACAACAAAAGTACTTTTTGATACAACAAAAGTACTTTTTGACTGTTAATACAATAAAAGTACTTTTTGTTACAACAAATGGATGCTTGTTAAAACAATTAAAAGTTTGTGATAAAATTAAAGTCGTTTTGGAAACAATAAAAGTACTTTTTGGTACAATAAAAGTACAACAGTAAAAGTGCTTTTGGTACAATAAAAGTACTTTTTGGTACGATAAATGTACATTTTGGTACAAAAAATGTACCCTTTGGCACAATAAAAGTATCTTGTGGTACAGTAGAAGTGATTTTTGGTATAATAAAAGTACTTTTTGCTATGATCAAAGTACTTTTGGGTACAGTAAAAGGGCTTTTGGGACATTAAAGTTCTGTTTGGTACGATAAATGTACATTTTGGTACAAAAAAGTTACTTTTGGCAAAATAAAAGTACCTTTTGGTACAGTTTAACAGATTTTTGGTACAATAAAAGTACCTTTTGGTACCGAAAGACAGATTTTTGGTATTATAAAAGTACTTTTTGGTATAATAAAAGTACATTTGAAGTACACTTTGGTACAGTTAAAATGTATATTAATGTAATATTAGTATTTCATTTCACAATAAATATACGTTTGGTACAATATTTATACATTTTGGTACAATAAAAGTACCTTTTGATATATTGAAAGTACTTACTGGTATAATAAAAGTACTTTTTGGTACGATAAATGTATGTACATCTGTTTTCACAACAAAAGTTGATTTTGGTACAATAAAAATACCATTTGTATAATAAAAAATAAACGTACATTTTTTGGTACAGTAAAAGTGTTTTTTAGTGTAAAACATAACTTTTTTCACAGCAAAAGTACTTTTTGGTACAATAAAAATACCATTTGGTTCAATAAAAGTACTTTTTGATACATTAAAAGTTTTTTTTTTGTATCAAAAAAGTACTTTTGCGTCATGTCAATTCTGTAATTTCAAAGGTTAATTTCACGTTGAGAAAACTATATAATTTGGATTTGTGTCTTCCTAAACAAACCAAAATTAATATAGTTCATGCTTTAATTATGCCAATTTTTTTATATTGTCTTGAAGTATATTCAGGAGCTGCGGGTAACATTATTAAAAAAATTCGTTTGACATTAAATAGAGTAGTTCGTTATATATTCAATGTTAATATTCGACAGCATGTAAGTCAACATGTTTGGAATTTCCTTGGATGTTCATTTGCAGATTTTATAAATATCCGAAGCTTGCTACATTTTTATAAAGTTTTCAAGACGCAGTCTCCTAAGTATGTAGTAAAACTCTTTGAGTTTAGTAGGTCTCGTAGGAACCCTCAGATTCGTATTCCTAAGCTATCACCAGTTATGGAAAAATCATTTCAAGTACGTGTTGCTCGAACATACAACAACCTTCCACTTTTTCTGAGAACGTTTAATTTTACTTTCTCAGTTTTTCGATCTAAGCTGTTTCAACATGTCCAATTGTTTGATTTGTGATTTTTTTTTCTCTCATTTTTTTCAATTATATAATAATGTGGAGTAGTACCCGAGAGTAGTGTTCAAATATAAATTTATCCTTAATTAAATTCATGTTTGAATTAAATTGAAATGTTATTGATGTGTTATGGTACCAAACGACTATCTCATCACTGATGATCATAATGACGTTTATAACATCCCTGTCGTGGCAAACAGAGTAAATTTTGAATGAAAAGGAAAAAGAAAGAGAGAAGAGGGACATGTTGAAGAGTGAAGGAATATGAATGATGGGAATATGAATGAATTATAACTGTAAATAATATAACTCTTTCGAAGTTGAATTCATTCATTCATTCATTATTTGGTTTCTTTCATTCTTTTACGTTTCTTTTCTATAGTGTGGAAGTATGATAGTAAATGCGTGGAGATGCTGCGAACATTCGGGAATTAGCTACGGTCGCAAGTGGTAGTTCAAGTTCTACAAAATAAAAAGTCAATTTTTTTCAACAAGTGTGATCGCCGTTTGGAAGCGATTCTTCTCACAAGACCATAAAGTACATGGCAACGGAAAATATAAAGCATTGACCACCGTTATCACCAACTACATTTAACCACGTGTTGAGTCACCAATCACCGTTGTGGACACTGGGTTTTTTTTTTATTTTGAGAGACGCTCGGAAATTTTTGGCAACCTTTTGGAAAATTTAAATCGCGACGACTTGGATCTTGGAACTCTGCAAACCAGCATTAATTTGGTGCCGAATCAAAACCATTTCACTGAATGAGACCTATAGATGCTCTGTGCTATCGGAAGCCCTGTGCTGAATATATGAACCTTGGAAGAATTATATGAACCTTGAAGGAACTATATCTACTTTTTTTTGTATGTCTGACTGGACGATTGTCTGAACGAAGTCCCACGAGGAAAATTGCTGACCCCATTCAGAAATCAAATTAATTTAATAAGTATTTTGTTTTTTTTTTGTTTGCAATATATTTTTCAATTGTAATAATTAATTATATAGCGGTAGAAATCATTGGCATAATTCAAAATTTTAACTTTACATAAACTAATAATTTCCCTATTTTCAACAGCCAATCATACAGACATAACAACATCAAATCAACATCTTAAAATAAAAATCTGCGTTTATCGACGATATTGAGCGCTCAACATCGGACGGAGAAAAGCAACATGAATTATTGATTGCAGAATACAAAAATTTCAACGGCCATCCCACGTGGATATAAAAATGTAAGTCGATCTGTTTTCTAATTATTTTGTCGTGATTGAGGTTATTTTTGAAAATATTGAAAGTAAATTGAAATTGAGTCTTTAATTGAGGTTATGTTTGATAACCACTCAAGTTAATTTTTTTTTATATTGTTTTTTCTAAATATGCCAAAGATTTTGAATGCCAATTAAAAATCAAAATTTAAATGAAATCAAAGTAAAGTAAGAGAATTGAATAATGTTTGTATAAATAAAATGAAAACGATTTTTGTGAATATGAAATGCTAATTGGCTAGTTAATGAGGAATATGCGAAGGGGTAAAGTCAACTAGAAAGCTTTTGTGCTGAACCGATTTTGGGGACGTCACCATAAATGAAGGTCAAGGTGTAGTCCAAGGATGCTGTTGTGGCATATGGGGTGGGCATGACCAAGTAGAGCAAATACCATCTTAAGCTCTACCACGACAGGGATGTGCATGTCAATGTTTATGGATTTTCGAATGCTGATTGAAATAATCGTTAAGACCTGATTGTAAGTATAATTTGTAATCGGTTTGGAATACAGGCGCAGAACCTACGAATCGGGCTAAACAAAATTTAAATTATATAGAAAATATGACCACCTATATTTTTACTGTACGCAACCATACCGTTACAAAATGGCGCCCAACGGAGAACGAGTCTGTGATTTCAATTCCCTGGAATTGTAACCACATTCTCCGGCATACGAAATACATTACAACGATTGTTAGAAGAAAATGTGATTCGAATTTTATGATACTAAAGTGTAGCTTGTTTACTGGATAAGTGAATGGTAATCAATTGTACACAGTAGCCTATTTTTTTATTTTTACATTTTTAATTAAAACAATTTGATATGCACACCTGGTTTTGCGAGGGTTGAAAAATTCATGCAACTCATCTACTGATGTATTTGGTTATGTATTGTGCGTGAACTTTCAACTTTCTTGGAAATTAGAAATACTAATCCCAAAAATTAGCTGAAGCGCAATGGTGTTTGGTAGTTAATATTATCTTTTCCATATGCATGACTAGATCCCTGTCGTAAATAATTTGTTGACTTTACCCATCAGAAAATATTCCTCCAACAAATACAACATAAGATAAATTTTTTTTTAATCAAACTGAAAACGTTTTATATTGAATTTAATTGTTTGTAAATTGATTACATAAGAAATTGATCTCAGCTATTTTTTACAAATAGTGAATTTTGTTTTGTAAATTTGATAAGATATTAGTTGAAGGTGAAACTGGTTTTTGAATTGATTTTTGAGTGGGCTAATGAGTTCATCTCGTCCAGCAACGAGGTTGTTCACAAAAGCAATTCAAGGATTGCAGGAACAATCTGCTTCAAGTACACCTCGTCCTAGTGTAGACTCTGGCGAAGATTTGTCATCATTACAAGGTTTTACTAGCGCTGAAAACACGCAAATATTGAGTGAGTTGCAAATTGAAAGAGAGGATCAGAACAGGACACGAAACGAAAACGCGGAAAACGAAGCCATCATGACAGAAAACGCGGACAATCCGGGTAATAATATTCCATCTACTTCGGAAATTTCTTCAGAAACGGAATCGCGATTAGTGGCTAGGTTAACCGAATCTCTTTCACAATTATTTGAAGCAAGACTGCCGTATTTTCCTCAAGATATGCCACCATCAAGAAATAACCGTTCCAATAGGGGAAATCACCGCCGAAACAATAATAGAAGAGTATCAATAACAACACCATCGGTGCGAGCAGGCGTTGCAGAACATCAAGCCGAGACAGGAGAAAGTCACCTTGAGGATCGGTCATCCACTAACTTTCATGATATCACTGATGTCCTACAACAGCATCTGAATAACTCTAGTTCATCACCAAGACGTCTGGAAATGCATAGATGGAACGTACAATTTTCGGGAGATGGAACTGGGTTATATATAGATGAGTTTCTAAAACGGATTGAATATATTGCCATTTCACAGAACTATTCTTTTAGCGAAGTCGCTCGTAACCTATATATGTTTCTAAGAGGAATAGCGGCATCGTGGTACTTCCAGTGGGTTCCAAGAAATCCGAACGCCTCATGGAGCAGCATGAAAAAGGCCCTGGAGGATCACTTTCGTACAGCCGAAACAGATTGTGACCTGGAACATCAGCTTATGAATCGAGTACAGCGTCCAAATGAAACATTCGACCAATTTTACAATGCTTTGGCAGAAATAAATTGTCGCATGCAAAATGGTAGATCAGACAGAGACTTGATTGAGATCATAAAGAGAAACGCGAGTAGCAAACTGACTATTTTTATACATTCCCTAACGACCAATATCTTACCCGAGTTCCTGAAACAATGCCGTCGAGCAGAAAAAGCTGTAATAAAAATTGAGTCACAACGGCGAAACACTTTCAAACCTATGGTAAATGAGGTCAGCTTTGTCGACGAAGTTTTAGGTAATACCGAAGAGGAAGAACATGTTGAGGCACTTGCTAGTGGATTTGAAAGGACGAAGCGATATCCCCAAGATCATTCTCGCCTCACTTGTTTCGATTGTAAAGAAGTTGGGCACATCGCAATTAACTGCAGACAGAAGTCCAATCGGATATTTTGCTATAGGTGTGGCCTAGACGACTATGTAGTGTCAAATTGCCCTAACTGCGAAGGAAAAAACTGCCAGAAGAGCGGAGCCACCGGGAGCCCCGCCTCCTAAATTTCTCACCCGGATGTAAAGTTACCCGTAATAATAACAATTCGCCGAACACATCGAATAATATTCCGAGTGCTGACGTCAGTAGCATCCCTTCACAATTTCATCAAGCATTTCACGACAGATGGAGAAGATATCACGAGGCACGAACACGTATTTTCAACGACACAACCAAAGAGGAAAATAAGACAAAGATCTCACCGCGAATTCTACGAACACGGCAACGACATCGAGAATTAAAATCTGAACATCGTCAAGTTGAGAGCGTGTTGCTAGCTGAAGAAATCGATGCTGTAGATTCTAGACCCTTTGCTGAAGTTGAAATATTTGGCGAAATTGTGAAAGGATTGCTAGATAGTGGTGCTAGTGTTACTGTATTGGGATCTGGGTCGTTACAATTTCTAGAAAAACATAAAATTGACTTTAATAGTTTTAGATCATCGGTTAGAACAGCTGGAGGAACATCTGTTTCAGTAGTAGGTAGGCTAGTTGTCCCTATAACATGGAAGGGAGTAACGAAAAGTATTACTATTTACATAGCACCAAGTCTTAATCAAAAATTATATTTAGGATTTGACTTTTGGAAGCTATTTGGCCTGGACGTGGGATTAGTCTCAGCGATTCAAGAAACACCTCAAGTCTTAGATCAAAACCTGCATATACTTAATAAAGAACAGTTAACTACGCTCAACAAAATTAAACAACAATTTCCATCATTTGCAAAATTAGGTCTCGGGCGAACACATCTCATAGAGCACAAAATTGACACGGGGGCAGCCTTGCCCATCAAGCGACGTCATTACCCGATCTCTCCAGCGAAAGAAGCGCTTCTATTTGCGGAGCTGGATCGCATGTTGGAACTTGGCGTTATTGAGCCATGCCAAAGCCCATGGTCCTCCCCCGTTGCTACGGTGGTGAAGCCAGGAAAGGTCAGGGTGTGTATCGATAGTCGTGGTCTCAATTCTGTCACAGTTAAGGATGCGTATCCAATCCCGCATATAGAGGGACTCCTGATGCGCCTTTCAGATACCTGGTATATTTCTGCCATTGATCTGAAAGACGCATTTTGGCAAATTCCGCTGGAGAGAGCGAGTAGGGAGAAAACCGCCTTTACAGTGGCCGGCAGACCGTTGTACCAGTACACGGTCATGCCATTTGGCCTCTGTAATGCGCCCCAGACGATGATGAGGTTGATGGATGTTGTTATACCGGCCGAGCTAAGAGACAGAGTGTTCGTCTACCTAGACGACCTCTTGGTATTCTCAAGCACCTTTGAAGAACACATGAGGTTACTAGAGGCAGTGGCAAAATACATTCAACGAAGCGGTTTAACTATAAACATAGAAAAATCTCGATTTTGTGTCAAGGAAGTCAACTATCTTGGGTTCCTGATTGGAAACGGAGGCATACGTACCACTGATGAAAAAGTAGCTGCCATTAAACAATTTAGCGATCCTAGAAGTGTCAGGGAAGTTAGAAGATTTTTAGGCATGGCTGGTTATTACCGAAAATTCGTTCGAAACTTCTCCACCTTGGCAACGCCCTTGTCTGATCTTACCAAAAAGAAAACTGGTCAAAAATTCGTACTGACCGACGAAGCTAAGTTGGCACTGGAGCGACTAAAAAGAGCACTTTCCACAGCACCGGTATTAGTCCACCCGAATTATACCAAGCCATTTATTGTCCAATGCGACGCATCGTGCACTGGCATTGGAGCCGTTCTGTGTCAAGCGGATGACGAAGGAGCCGAAAGACCGATATTCTACTATTCGCGGAAACTCAACAAAGCTCAGAGGAATTATTCCGTGACTGAGCTTGAGTGTCTGGCAGCCGTAGAGGCTGTGAAAAAGTTCCGACCATACCTTGAAATGCAACATTTCAAAATCATAACCGACCACGCGAGCCTGCGCTGGTTAATGAACCAGAGAGATCTTTCAGGTCGGTTGGCTCGCTGGAGCTTGTCGTTAGCCGGTTATGATTTTGAAATCGAGCATCGAAAGGGGTCAGACAACGTGGTGCCAGATGCTCTCTCTCGATCCTTCACAGAATGCGTTTCCTCATTGGATCTTTGCGTAGTGGATGTTGACCTAGAAGCCCCCGAATTTGACTCAAACGATTACAAAGATCTCCGAGAACAGTGTGAGGCTAACAAGGATGTCCTACCTGATGTGAAGGTGTCTGGAAAGTATGTTTATAAAAGAACTGGATTTTCCTCAGGCTCTGTGGCATGTGACACAACCATCTGGAAATTGTGGATACCGGCTGAATTAACGGAAACACTAATAATTAGCGCCCATAACCCAGCACAAGCTGCGCATGGTGGCATAGCCAAAACCCTTGGTCGACTGCGGGAGAAATATTATTGGCCTAATATGCCCATACAGGTTCGCGATTATGTAAGCAGGTGCGAAACATGTAAGATGTCAAAGGCTCCTAACTTTATTACTAGACCACCGATGGGTGAGGAGACCGTAGTTCAATGACCATTTCAGAAAATTTATGTGGACTTGCTTGGACCTTATCCACGTTCCAAGCAGGGTCACACAAATATCTTAATAGCCCTTGACCACTTCAGCAAATTTGTATTTATTCAACCTTTAAGAAAAGCGGACGCAACAAGTATAATAAAGTTTCTAGAAAGTCAAATTTTTGCTATTTTTGGAGTACCTGAGCTAATACATAGCGATAACGGCAAGCAATTCACCAGCAAGGAGTTTGCCGAAATGACCGCATCATATTCCATCAAGCATATGTTTAACGCAGCTTACGCACCTCAGAGCAATGCCTCTGAACGCGTTAACCGTACAATCTTGGCAGCCATTCGCTCGTATATAAAGGGAGACCAAACGGATTGGGACAATAATCTGACAGCAATTGGAACCTCGCTACGAAGCTCAGTGCATACGGCAATCGGTATGTCTCCATACTACGCGCTCTTCGGCAGGCAGATGGTTAGTCATGGATCAGCGTATCAGATATTGCGAAAGTTACATTTGATTGACGATAGCGAACTTCAAGTCATACCAACGTCGGACAAAATGAAAATGATTGACCGTACCATCATGAACAATTTACACAAGGCATATGACAAATCAGCAAGGATTTACAACCTCCGATCGCGACGACAGCCCCAATTTAAACCTGGCGATGAAGTGTTCCGACGCAACTTCCAACTCAGCGATTTTGGGAACCTGTTTAACTCAAAGTTAGCACCAAAATACATCAAAGCTCGTGTTCATTCGCGCATTGGAAATAACATGTACAAGTTGACAAACCATCATGGTAAAATAGTTGGTGTGTTTCACGCTAAAGACCTACGCGTATGACGAAGCATAAGCCCGGCTAGATGAAGAAGCGATTCGTGGGTCGAGCCACACGTTGGCAAAACGAAATACGCTCAGTTGTTCCCAAACCAATTGTCTTCTCATGGTTCGTCAATTGTTTTGGTGTTGTTATGGTACCAAACGACTATCTCATCACTGATGATCATAATGACGTTTATAACATCCCTGTCGTGGCAAACAGAGTAAATTTTGAATGAAAAGGAAAAAGAAAGAGAGAAGAGGGACATGTTGAAGAGTGAAGGAATATGAATGATGGGAATATGAATGAATTATAACTGTAAATAATATAACTCTTTCGAAGTTGAATTCATTCATTCATTCATTATTTGGTTTCTTTCATTCTTTTACGTTTCTTTTCTATAGTGTGGAAGTATGATAGTAAATGCGTGGAGATGCTGCGAACATTCGGGAATTAGCTACGGTCGCAAGTGGTAGTTCAAGTTCTACAAAATAAAAAGTCAATTTTTTTCAACAAGTGTGATCGCCGTTTGGAAGCGATTCTTCTCACAAGACCATAAAGTACATGGCAACGGAAAATATAAAGCATTGACCACCGTTATCACCAACTACATTTAACCACGTGTTGAGTCACCAATCACCGTTGTGGACACTGGGTTTTTTTTTATTTTGAGAGACGCTCGGAAATTTTTGGCAACCTTTTGGAAAATTTAAATCGCGACGACTTGGATCTTGGAACTCTGCAAACCAGCATTAATTTGGTGCCGAATCAAAACCATTTCACTGAATGAGACCTATAGATGCTCTGTGCTATCGGAAGCCCTGTGCTGAATATATGAACCTTGGAAGAATTATATGAACCTTGAAGGAACTATATCTACTTTTTTTTGTATGTCTGACTGGACGATTGTCTGAACGAAGTCCCACGAGGAAAATTGCTGACCCCATTCAGAAATCAAATTAATTTAATAAGTATTTTGTTTTTTTTTTGTTTGCAATATATTTTTCAATTGTAATAATTAATTATATAGCGGTAGAAATCATTGGCATAATTCAAAATTTTAACTTTACATAAACTAATAATTTCCCTATTTTCAACAGCCAATCATACAGACATAACAACATCAAATCAACATCTTAAAATAAAAATCTGCGTTTATCGACGATATTGAGCGCTCAACATCGGACGGAGAAAAGCAACATGAATTATTGATTGCAGAATACAAAAATTTCAACGGCCATCCCACGTGGATATAAAAATGTAAGTCGATCTGTTTTCTAATTATTTTGTCGTGATTGAGGTTATTTTTGAAAATATTGAAAGTAAATTGAAATTGAGTCTTTAATTGAGGTTATGTTTGATAACCACTCAAGTTAATTTTTTTTTATATTGTTTTTTCTAAATATGCCAAAGATTTTGAATGCCAATTAAAAATCAAAATTTAAATGAAATCAAAGTAAAGTAAGAGAATTGAATAATGTTTGTATAAATAAAATGAAAACGATTTTTGTGAATATGAAATGCTAATTGGCTAGTTAATGAGGAATATGCGAAGGGGTAAAGTCAACTAGAAAGCTTTTGTGCTGAACCGATTTTGGGGACGTCACCATAAATGAAGGTCAAGGTGTAGTCCAAGGATGCTGTTGTGGCATATGGGGTGGGCATGACCAAGTAGAGCAAATACCATCTTAAGCTCTACCACGACAGGGATGTGCATGTCAATGTTTATGGATTTTCGAATGCTGATTGAAATAATCGTTAAGACCTGATTGTAAGTATAATTTGTAATCGGTTTGGAATACAGGCGCAGAACCTACGAATCGGGCTAAACAAAATTTAAATTATATAGAAAATATGACCACCTATATTTTTACTGTACGCAACCATACCGTTACAGATGTTATTAGCATTGCACAATTGATGGACTAAATATTTTTTAAATTGTGTTTTCATTTTAAATTCATATATTAAAAATTGTATTTTACTCATATAGCTTATTCAATACCATTGTTATATCTATGTGAAATATTGTATTAGTAATTAATTAATAAATATCTTATATTTTTTTTTCTTAAATTTGAATCTTTCCATATTGTGTTGTTTTAATATTAACCATATTTGGCCGTATGGCTCGGTTATGTAATGAATAAATAAAAATAAAATAAATAAATAAAATAATAAAAGTACATTCTAGTTCAAACAATTACTTTTTGGTACAATAAAAGTATTTTTTTTTATTTAAAAATATCGAAGCGTATACACAAAATTAGCTATAACGATCAGAAAGTTTATTGTCAATAATAATGACAATACATTTTTTAATTCAAATGCAATTTGGTACAATAACAACACTTTTTGAGTACAATAAAAAAGCATATGTTCTTAATCTTTTTCATGCTACTATTCATCATTTCGTACTAATAAAAAAAGGAAATAAATTAGTTGTTGAAGAAAAACAAAACCCCAGCCAAAAAATCGATTCTAAGGATACGCACAAATAATGAATTGGATGTAGTGATATACTGTTCCAACACTAGTAAACTAAGGCAGCACATTTCCGATAGTTAAGATAATGAATATTTTTTTTTAATTTTTGTATGGTTACTGATTAAAATGTGCTCAAGATTCATCAACATAATTTTCTTGCTCCCTATGACAAATCCAGCTATTGATACAGTTTTTTAATACTTCTACTGCATTAATTTTTCTTCTTTTTTGCATTTTTGGAAGCTTTGCTAAGTATGTATACAATTTTTATGCACAAATTGTTAACAATTTTTTTTACGCTAAATTCCGACTAGCGGATTTGCAAAAAAAAAAATACAAAAGTAAAAAAAAATAATAACTTACCCAATAAATCCGAACCATGTTTGGAGTTCACCAAATATTGTGCTACCTCTATGACATATGAATGTGTTGAGGCATTAAACTTTTCCAAAAGATTTTCTAGTGTTAAATATATGACCCCAAAGAAACTTTCTATGTGATTTGTATCATTATTGGTTTGCTGTAAAAGGAAAATCCATAATATATTAAAATTCAAAACCTTTTCCTATTATAAAATTTGTTCAATGTAATTATCATGCCACTAAAAAATGTCATACCTCATTTTCGATAGAGTCAGCTTCAAAGTAATACGACATTTGTGTTAAGTTCAATGGCCCAATTTCACCTAAACATTTTAAAGCTTCCAAATTAAGAGAATTATTTTGAGGGTTTTCTCGAACAATTTGCAATAAATGGCGTATTAAACGATAAAGTAATACACTTTCGTATTGTAAGTCTTGTTTATAAGATGAGACCTAGAAAAGAAGAAAACAAAAAAATATTTTACAAAATAAAAATTAACTAATTCAATTCAAATTCAAGTTTCGAATATTTTTTTAATAGAAATAGTCAACAACTGGACAGAACTTATAACTCTGCTGATAAAAATTGTTTTGTTACAAAAAAAAAAAAATATTTAAAGTGTATGTTTGCTACCAAACTCATTACGGACAGTTAAATGTTAACCAGTGTAAATATAAAATTTTTAGCTGCTTTTTGACACTTAATAGACTAATAGCAAAAATTACATTAAAACTAATTTAATAAAATTAAATGTATAAGTTATTTTGCATCTAAGACTAGTCTATAAAAAAATTGCACTAGCATACACAAATTTGCTGCAATAGCAGTTAGGTTTTTTTTCAATCCAATACTGTATGTTATAAAGCATAATAATTTATATTTCACTTTTAATCACAATTTTCTATATCTGACTTTAGTGAAAAACTTCTTCGATCACTTCAACTCATACACTCAGTCTTAAAGTGATTTTACACTTCTGATAATAAAAATAAGTATGTATACATTTTTCACTTACTTGTTTTTGTAACAGCTTAAACGAATCCATTGTATAATTTGTGTTCTCTATAAAAATCTCTATAGGTTTTTTCCAATTATTAGGTGTGTCGTCTGTACTTTGCTCTGGCAAAGACTCTAATATATTCAAGACATTCACAAACGCTTCATTGTTTGCAAATATATTTAACATATACTGTTTGTCCGCCACTGATGACTTATGCGTTGCCATTAAGTTTTCACACACTAAAGACACTTTTTGTTGTAACTCTAGACATTCAGATTTCTTGGAAATTTGTATTAAGGATTTGCAAATGAAATGTAAATGTTTATTCATAAAATCATCGATATCTTTGAGATTCGAAATCTTTATGAAAACTTTATCTAGTGAATTTAATGCTAGTTTTCTTAAGTCATTCAATGTAGCCGCGTCCATACAGTGCAGGCAGTAGTAGATGATATCACGTACAAAATAATAACATAAATCGTTTGAAACAGATGGCCGACTAAGAGTTTCTAGTACCATTTCGGACAATGTATAGAATTTATAGAATTGTTTTAATGAATCAATAGGATAAACGCAATCACTGCAACTTTTTTTTAAAGCACCAAAAGTTTTGACCAATCTTAAAGGATGTTTAGTGACAAAGTTCAGGAGGACATCGGGTTTAGCTTGAGTTGTTGTATTGTTCTAAAAAAAAGGCAGACGAAAAGTAAAGTCATAATTATGTTCTTAAATAATGTTAATTGCATAATTTCCGTACTTACCACATATAAATTTAACGCTGATTGCAGACTGTTGTAATCGATGTTATACCATTTTGTTGCTTGAAAGAAGATTGGAAATCCTGCCAATTCTTTAGAGCGTATATCGTCCCGCAACATATCGAATAGGGTAAACATTATCTTCCATGTGTTAATGTCACTTTTAGCTTTGGCAGAATTTAAATTTAATTTTAAAACATTTTTCACATAAGTCTTGATTTCAACACTTTCATTGGCGGGACATTGACTACTTAGGATAAATGCATCTATAACGGGCATGGCAATCTATATAAATAGGAGAAAATATAAATAATTATAACGACATCTAAGTAAGAACTTGTTCTTAAATTAATTTTAAACTTTCAAAAAATATTTTCTGTGAATGTTTTTACATAAAATATTATAGCAAAATACTCGAATATTATTACAATAAACACGAGAGTTAAATCTTTGCAATACGATATCGGGTTTCAAACTAAAAACCACAAAAATGCAAAACCGGAATTACTATAAACAAATTATCCGCATTTTGTAATATTCCTTTTTAGAAACCGGGTATAGGAACCGAATTTGGGAAACGGTTTCTAAAAAAACCAATTTAAATTTTCATAACGTTTTTTTCAAATTATCCATATTTTGGAATCAAAGGAACTGGTGACCAAAACTAAAACAACAACAACACCAGTGACCTTCGATAGCTCAGTGGAAGCGACGCAGACTAGCAATCCGAAGGTGCCGGGTTCGATTCCCGGCCGGGGCACTGGCCAAATCAGCATCGATGAAAAATTACTTTTCAAATACTCCAGCCAACAAAACTCATCCCAGATGCTTCCACTACAAAAATCCAGATTGCGCAAGGACCAAGGAAAAGAGAAAATGATTTATCAAAATCTCATATAAATCAACAAGCCAGCTGGGCCATCTTTGGTGAAATTTGACGGTTAAAACTCACAACACCAACACCTAACAATCCTTGACACAAACCTTGTTATCTACAAAGGAACGAAACAGAGTTGCCAACAATGATCGTATGATTATCGGATTATATGCACGATCGATCGAGTGGCGATAAATTGAAAATCGGTATAAAGAATTATCACCGCAGCTACTTCCACCAGCTGTTACAACAACAACAACCAAAACCTATCTTTAACAACTCGTTTTTAGGCGTCGACAAAACTGTGGAACGTTTGTCGACGTCAAATAAATCTTAAAATTTATTTCATACATAAAACCAGTTTTGGGAAACAATTTATACAACACGATTCTGCATTTATTTTATTAACATTCATATATTCAAATTAAACAAATTTTGGAATTTAGTTGATACGTTAATACGGTTCCCAAAAACCGAATTTAAGAATCAGATTTTTAATCGACGTCGATAAAATTGATAAACTTAATTTGTTCATAAAGCCGGTTTAAAGAACCGGTTTTAAATAAACCGATTCTTAACCGAAATTTTCATGACCAATTTGTATATTTCGTTTTTTTACCAAATTGTGGAACATAATTTCTAAATTAAACTGGATTTGGGAACTGGTCCCTGGAAAACCATGACACTAACAATATTGTATAACTTAATTTAAACTTTAAACTTAAAACAGACCCAATTGTGATACTTATTTTTTATATAAACTGAATATCAAAACATCGTATCCAAGCTAAAATGTTCATAACCACCCAGTAGGAAGTGTCTGCAAGACATCCTCAAGGATAGGTGCATGACCATAGTAAATCGTTGGTGACACGTAGGGGACCGTCCATACAAATCGTCTACGAAATTTTCATACAAGTGTCCGCTTTGTCATGCACGACCTGATGAGCGACAATGTCGGTCAAATTGTCGTTGATGCCTATATAAGCGACATGTCGCCCACACAATCATGCACGACCTTATGACCGACAATGTCGGCCAAATTGTCGTTACCAATGCATAATAATTTAAAATAACAAATTTAAATAGTTTTATTGAAAACGTGCGATACATGAACCGTCACGTACTGCTGTTTCCAACAAACTGAAAATTTTTTACTTCTATTTTCCTCTCTTCAGTTTTGTATTGAATTTTTTGTTTGATGCAGGACAACATTCGTATTTTGTCGGTCAGCTTGTCGTCAACCGAGTTTTTTGACGACAAGCTCAATTTATTACATTTTGTCTTGAGGACAGTGTTGATAACAAAGTCGTGTATGACGATACTTCCTACTGGGCAGTATTGAAAATTACTTGTATTCTGAATTCATCGTTTTCGTAGAAACCGATTCCAAAATTTAGTGTTTAAAAACGAATTTTTTGTAAATGACAACAACAATGTAGAAAATACATTACGAGTATACTTAGGCCGGATTTGGTAACCGGTTTCCAAAAAAAAACGATTTTGAACCGAAATTTTATATAACCGGTTTTTTAAATCATTCGTAGTTTAAACAAATAAAAAACGTTGTGAAATTCCATTTTTTATCGACATTGCTAAATTTTTGAAACTTTATTTATACATAAAACCGGGTTTAGAATCGTTTATGAGCGTAAACTACATTGTGTGACTGGATTTATATATAAAACCGGTATAGGGAACCGGGAACCACGATTCTACCCGTATTTTAAACTTATCGTTTCTAAGAAATCGGTTCCCGGATTTCCGGATTAATGAACCAGTTTTTTGTCGGGTTTGGGTTGAGAACCAGAACAGTTGGTTGGATACCACTTTATGTAAGTAAGGCACTTATACATATACCCTTTCTTAGATAGTATTGATCAAACCCGACATCATCAAATTTATTTTACAACCGAATCTGTCCTACAACTGTCTGACTTATGTATGTATGAACTACCAACATCTTTGGGTCCTCGGATACGTCCCGTATCGATGGAAACATTTTACATTTATGTACTTTATTTAATACTTACTTAATATCCCTTTGTACCCCATGAATGAGGTATGGGATAGCTTCTCGCGTTGTTGTGAATTAACACGCTTTCAATTTTTAGATACACAACTAACGGCACCTACTTTTTTATCGACGAATGCGAACGTCACTGTTTGAGAAGCTCTTACTAGACACGCCGATTGACTCGACACTTAATACTGCGAAGTTGCTGTCAACAACATTCGAGGGGAGCCGACAATGAAAGAACAATTTTTTTTTTAAGATGACTGGA
This sequence comes from Muscina levida, assembly GCA_964034835.1. Classification (NCBI taxonomy): domain Eukaryota; kingdom Metazoa; phylum Arthropoda; class Insecta; order Diptera; family Muscidae; genus Muscina; species Muscina levida. Next base: position 56,081,496 of record OZ035882.1, read on the forward strand.
GCCAGGTTTGAACCTGCGATCTCTCGCATGGTAGTCGCGTGTTCTAACCACTATGACACGGCCGGTCCCACTTTATTAATATATACAACTTAAAATGTACTTTCTTAAAATAAACAAATATCTGTTACATCGAATCGATGCAAGTAAATAAAAAAAATACTCGAGATTAAACCACCTCACTTACCTTTAGTAAATCGTCCGATTCGCAAAACTTCCTGAGCTTTTGAAGATCATCCGATTTGTCGTACAAAAGTAAACAAGCAACAATCAGATCTTTATTATCCACCACAAATTCCTGTTTGCTTTTATAGCAGAGGTAAAAAGGAAACCTAACAAAATTAATAGAAATAAATTTAAAGTAATCAACTCACAACAGAAATTAAACAATATTACTTTAAAATGGGATAGGATTTCGATATCCAAGAATGTATAGCACTGGGAACACATGGTTTAATTAAATCTCGGGTATTGGTGTTATAAAATGTGGCAATGTTATGGAATTCATTAAAATCAGCTAAAGAGTAAAACATTTAGGTCATTATTTGTTTTTCATTATATGTATGTAACATATGTATACAACAACATCTCTTACCTTCGCTAAACTTGTAAAGAGCACAAACGTGTGCGAGCTCCTGCAAAGCACTTTCACGATGATAACAACTGAAAGTTAACAGCGACACTAGCAACTGTACATTTAGGGCAATACTATTCTGTAATTGATCGGGACTCTCCGCCTGGGCCGTAACCACTTGTAGTTTAGTCCATTTTATGGACTCATAAATGGTATCACAGAATTCATAATACAATTCTATATCACACTTTGTGTTTTTCAACCATTTGATATCCATCAAGGCGGTCAGAGTATTAATGGCTGCATATTTGACATCCAATGAGGGAAATGGCAAAAAATTCACAACAGAAAAACATAAACTACGAAAATTCTCTTGTACATAGATGTCACAACAATCACGAAATATATAACAAATACTGCTGATAATTTTTGACGTCAAACGAGCCGAACACGATTTACGGAAAGCAATTTTAAATAGAGAGGACATGGCCAATAACATATCATCCAAAGGATCTTCATGGCGTTGAATGTAAGTAAAAATTGCTAATGGAGAGATAGAAAATAATCAATTGTAATTTAGAAATTTAATAAGTGTTAACAAAACATTTCTTTACCTGGCAGCAAATCAACTATGCTATTCATAGTGTTCTCATCCGTGTAGTAAAGCTTAAAGATCGTTTTCAAATTTGAAACAAACCAATTACCAATGCGTTCATAATTGATTTTTTGTGAGCAGAAAATCTGAAATAGAGACGATGGTTTTATGTTTTGTGTACATGTTCACCAAAGGTCACGAGCGGTGTAGAATTTTGTAACCTCTTAAGTAATATTACCTTAGTTAACTCCAATATAATTCTCGTTTGTGTTTTTGTATTGAAATTATATTTAAAAATGTGCTCAAATGCTTCCTGCCAATGTGATGAACTGGCACATAAAGAGGCCAAAATACACAAACATTTATCGGACACTAAATTGTAGTCATCAAATTCGCCTTGATTCCGTTGATATTTAGCTACAAAATGAGATAACTTATTATTTGACATACATATGTGTATAAAACATTTCCGTACCACACATTTTTAAGGAGGAACCCAAAAATTGTACCATTTCCTCTAGGGGTTGCTTTTCCAAATATTGCAACAGTATTGTATTGCTGGTAAAGCAAACAATTACACTTTCCAACAGGTTAAGAATCTCACAAAGCGAAACTTTTACATTATTAGGTAGATTATTTTTAAATTGCAACTGAAAATAATGAAATGAAATTCGTTATGTTTAATTGTATTAATGTTATAAGTAATACCTCCAAATGGCTAAGAAAGAAACCAATACGTTTTATAAGAGGACACTGCATATATGAGTCCTCGTCAAATACCCCATATTGCAGCAGCGACTTGATAAGCAATGACATCTTAAGCAGTGAATTTAGATCCAAAATCATATCTTTGCATGTTGTTCCTTTGGATGTTTCGAAATTTAAAGTGCGCATTAAAAGTTCATAATTACTTTGAAAGAGACAATTTTTCGATGTTGTGCCATTAGTGGCATTCGGATCTAGCTGCTGTAGCTTTAATTGGTGAGCGTGATTTTCCAGACACAAATACTTGCGTACATATTTAAATTGTAAGAATTGCAAATCACGATTTATATTAGTCTGCTTAACTGGAGTGCTCCAAGTTGAATCGTCCAAGAAATTTATAACCGCTATGGCACAGGTGTCGGCTATCAACTGCGCTGGTATGGGTTCTATGTGCAACAAAATACTCTTTGCTTCATTTCTATCCTTTTCACCATATAGCCATGTGATGCATTGACCCACAATCGGCGATGTTTTATCCAAACCTATGTGATCGGCATTTTTGAAAATCTCTTTCATCGTTATCACACATTCGGAACGTCTTAAGGCGGCATTTGTTTGAAAGGCATTGATCAATGTTGTGCAGTTATCGATTGAAAGCTTGTGATAGCGTATAAGCTTTTGTAGCAGCAGTTGCTTTTCTGCTATAACATCTGGGCACGAAGAGGTGTCAGTTATGACAATTTTCACAATGTTAAGCCATTGCTCGTGGCAGTAATTGGTAGGTATGGATTTTGTGGCAGTCAAATCTTGCTCTTTTTGTAAAAGTTTAGACAACGATACACGAATACATTTCAAATTTTTAGCATTTTTGTAGTCTAGCAAAATGTTAAGACTTGTAGTTAAAAGTTCTTGGTAGTTTGTTACATTTACAACACTTTCGATTTCATTTATCAGTTCAGAAAGAATTAATAACCTGTAAGAAAAGTGATGATGTGATGAGATAGGGAAATGGTACTCATACGCTAGAAATATGGCTTTGGACCCATAACTTTTTAAGAAATAAATGAGATGTTGTAATCATTTTGGATAGTATTTTTTTTAATTAAATAGCCATAAATTTTTCTAAATTCCTAAAACTAACTGTAAATCCGAATTGTAATCTCTTTGAAGCTTGAAACGCTTAAAATTTCCTAATAATACTAGTTTTGGATATAAACTGGCAATGAAGTATAAATTTTCATAATCTAATTTTTCGGAATTAAAAATATGCCACTTACCACACATCGTTGTATTTACCCTTTGAGGGTTGTACTAAACTCAATATATTTTCCATTTTATCAGAACTCTTTGGGACTTTCGACCGCGATTCCATTTGTTCCTCAGCTTCATTGTTGCTGTTATCGACATCCACGTGCCAGTAAATCTGAACAGAAACAAAAGGACAAATAAAAAGTAAAAGCATTAAGTTTAAGTCAAATAATTATTTTACAACAAAAAAAAATAAATATTTAAAACACAATTCGTTAAGTTTTGACTTAACAATTGACGAACTTACTAAATACATAACTAAAGCTGACATTTTGGCGAAAACCTCTAAACTATTATCATTGTGCTGTGAACGACTTAATTGATAATGACTGCTTGTTCTTTCCTTAATTTCAATTTCAATTAGAGTTCGAAGCTTTTTCAACGCTTTAGGCCATGTGTCGTCTATAACAATGTTAATAGTGTTGACATCGCCTTGTTGTATGTAAGGATACAGCGCTTGAAGGGATGATAATATGGACTTAAAAAGCAATTCCTGAAATAAAAAAAAAAAAAAAATTAGTGTTTTGAACATTATCTTCTACTTTCCGATTACTACTTACCTTTGTTTCCGTTTTCATATTATATTGATAGAAATTGCCAATTAAAGGTAAAACATTTTGTAATCCAGTGCAAATTATGTTGTGGAAATCAACTGAATACTAAGAAAATATGCCAAGTAAAATGTTAATTATGAATAATAACATTTCATTATTTCAAAAATAGAGAATCTATTGATATTGTAAATAAAGTAAAATAAAATAAAATAAAATAAAATAAAATAAAATAAAATAAAATAAAATAAAATAAAATAAAATAAAATAAAATAAAATAAAATAAAATAAAATAAAATAAAATAAAATAAAATTAAATAAAATAAAATAAAAAAAATAAAATAAAAAAAAATATAATAAAATAAAATATTAATACAAATAATATAAATATATATAATATAAAATATATTTTTAACATTAAAACAAAATTGAAAAAAGTAAAACAAAATAGAATTAAGTGAAATATAATAAAATAAAAATAAAATTCAATACAATAAAATAAAAAACATATTTTAAAATAAAATAAAATAAAAAAACAACATAGAATAAATTGATATAAAGTAGAATAAAATAAAATAAAAAATTTGGCACTAATATATTTTAAATAAATCCAAAATTTGAATATGAATAATTTATTTTTGACGCGGCTAATTGGAATAATCAAGTCTTATGTGCTCTAGAGGAATAAAAACACATGAAACATGTTATGTTGCAATTTAGACAAAAATGGTTAATTAACTTCTGGATTAATCATATTTCGTTCCAAAAATGCATATTTGATATGGATAATGTCATCTGGAAGTGGAATAATCTACTTTTGATGAAATCATGACTTTTATTTTTTTCGCACAATTTTATTTTCGCCGAGTTTTTAATTCAATGCTACTTAACAAAAAAAACTCAGTCCTCTCAAAAGTTTTGAAAATTCACTCCTTATATTGTCCCCTTAATAAAACAATAGTGTATGTGCTCATACACAAAATTTCGTCAAAATCTACTTCCACAGTGTGTCAAAAGGTCATTGGAAAAAATACTGTATAATTTCTTCTTCCAAAATTTCATAGACATCCGATTTGACGAAAACTTTAAACTCGATTTTCTCAAAACACTAAAAAAATTATACACTATTGTTTTATTAAGGGGACGATATATAATAGAATAAAATAAAAAAAAAAAAATAAGGTTTATGTATTAATGTGTGACGGACTTAAGAAAAAAATAGCAAACAAATAGTTTTGGTAACATTATCTTTGTTAATGTCATGAGATTTATAATTCTTAAATCGAATGTGTTGAAATGCGTTGTATGATTTTCATATTTAATTTTGAATAAGTTGTTTTTTACAGAGAATAACCCCTTACAGCTCGAAAATGAAATTATTATATTTTTTAAATTTATTTTTCCGCTATTATTCAAAATAAATTTACATATATGCATTTTCCGAGAGATTTTTATATACTTACAAAAATATGCTACTTTGAATTGAATACTGATAAATGAATTCAAACAAAAAAAAACGTTTAACTTTTTATAAAGTTTTTTAATAATAAATTTTCTTTGGTTTGAAAATAAACTTATTCCTTAAACAAAATATTTCAAAGATTTTAATCAGATTTTTACTTGACGCATCCTTTGCAGGCATACAATAAATGATTTTTGTTCCCTACATTTGAAAACAGCAAATTTATAAAGTAACGGCCGTTACTTGTTTAATGGTCAAAGAATTTTTTAAAATTATTTCTTTACGAAATCGGAACGACCATTACTTTGGAAACACCCATAAGTAACTGGATGCCAAATTTATCTCCAACTTTATTAAAGCAAATTTTTTTATATATGGATAAACAATACAAGGTTATAGTTAATTTTTAAAATCGGTACGATGATAAAAGTTTACCGACTTGAGTATATACAAATTTTACTAGCATCTTTTTTTTCAAATATTATAGATTTTTTATTTTTACTAAAATACATTTTTTAATAACTAACGTCTTATTGAAAATTGGCTTTTCGTTTTGAAATATCTGTCGCTTGCAAAAAAATACAACATTTGCCAACGACCATTACTTTACTTAATCGTCGCTGCGCCGACCAAATCAGTTATGTTTAATTTTTCGATTTTTGTATTGCTCTTGTGATCGTCCATCGACCCTTAAATCCCTTTCGCGATATCTTGATTGGTTTCGAAGTTCTTAAGATCAGAAAAGTGTAGAATGTATGAAAAATGTTCCAAAATAAACAAGTTTTTTTGGCTCTCCTGAAAAGTAATTAAAAAACACATGACTGTTTTGGTCGGCGCAGTGACGAAATGCTTCGGTAGTGGCGTAAACAAACAACTAGTCCAATTGACAACAGCCCAAAATATCGTTTCTTCAAACTTACCTGTGATACCATCAAATAGTACAATTTAATAGCATCAGCTTTTTGACCATCCTTTACAGCTCTACGGACAAATTCTTGAACTTCCGGGAAATAGTCAATAACGTCAACACTCATTTGGACATGCTCGTATGACAATTCAATTGTCTTGTTGATGGCCTTTAGAGATTCAAATCGAAAGGCGTCATCAGTTGCATTATTGGTCTCAAAGAGATATGAAAGTATCACTGAAAATATTAAGACCATAGAATATTTTCAGTAAAATAATATGGCACATTGAACCACCAAAAAATACATACAACTGAATTCGTTTAACTTTAGCTCTCGCACATAAATGGGTGATTTGAATAGGCCCTGGTTAAGAATGCTAAGGAACAGGCTACTAAAATGTTGTACGGCAACACGGCTTCGGAAGCCTTCTTGGAAACCATTAAACAGTGTGGTCTTGTTAAACAAATGTGCCGGATCTAATGGAAAAAAAGGAATGCACATACTACAATGTATACATCGTCCAGTTCTCTACCACCCTACCTTCCAAATTATAGTCAACCAGCTTGTTAACAATTGCAGTGTAAATGTAGTTCTTATTACGCAGCGTTTGTTGACTCTTGCCGTCTTTAGCCTCATCCACCTTGATGGCATGTTTGATTGTGGCGTCAATGGCGCTATTGAAGACCGTAGTCCAGGATACATTATCATCGTTACGTTTCTGTAACTGGGCAAACAGTTCATTTTTGGAGGAACTCAAGTGATTTTCCAGTTGTTCAGCAGCTTTGTTGCGAGTGGTAACTTTGTCCGACCGTAACTCGGCGCAAAGCGTATTGATTAAGCTAACAAGGCTGGACATAGCGTATTAACATCACCGGGGTGCAAAATCCTTTAAATTCTGGGACAAAACATGAAACCGACAATAACACCACACAAAGAACCGCGAACACCCCAGGAATGTAAACAAATTCGACAACCAAAATTGACAAATCTAATTAGAATTATAGCAAATCACAGAGTTGCACTAAATGACATAAATTCATATGATATACACTTAGCGAAATCGCAGCATATTACAGAAATAAACGTTTTTTTCTTCAATTTAAAAAATAAAGCGATTTTATAAAAGAAAATTGTCAAGAGTGCAGAAAAAGTGCAAAAGTAGGCATTAGTGAAAACATAACAGATATAAGGAAATCGACATACGGAAATTATAGCGAAATAAATAACTTAGCATCACAGATATTCTCACTTAGTTGTTTATTTTCCACAAGACTGCAAATTCTCAACAAATTTTGCAAATAAAAAAACAACAATATCGAAATTAATATAACAATACTAAAATTACGAATCCAATGATGTCACTGTCATTTTTAACCAGTTAAAAGCACATTTTTGTTATTTTTAAGCGCTTGATTTTTGTTTTTTTTTGGTAATTAAATATTTTTTGTGAGATAGTAGTAACAAATTTTCAATAATTTTAATATTATTCTTTAACGTTGGTTAATATAAGTTTTTGTTTATGTTTTATTTTTTTTATAATATTAGCATTTATGTTATTTTAATATTTTAAAAATGTTTTGCATAGATTTTTGATAGCGCGATGTAATAAATCAATACGAATTTTTTTGAAATTAATTTGAATAATCTATTTGCGCGTTTTAATAATTAATTGAATATTTTTTTTAATTTTTCATTACCATAATTCAGTAATTTTAATATTAGAAGTATTTTTAAAATCTAATTAATTCACAAAGGTTCTTGTGCTTTTTTTCAACTATTATTATTTTTTTGAAATTATAAAATTTTTTTTTCTATTTTATTATTTTTACTTTTTATTTTTCATATATCTTTTTTAATTTTTAATAATTAAAAGGTATATTTAATAATTGAAATATTTAAAAAAAATTTGTCTAAATTTTTTAAAAATAAATTCGATTTCGTATGATGCTAAAAAATATTTGTATTTTGTTTGGGGATGAATATTTTCATATAATTTTTTTAAAAGTTACAAAATAAATTTTCAAGGTAAATATGTTAATGGAAATAAAAAATATGTTATTCTGAATTTTTAATTAAATTTTATTTTCTTAATTTTTTTATTTTCACTTAAATGTGAAAATAAAATGTGTTTTTAGTATTTAATTTTCATATATATCTTTTGTAATGTTTAATAATAAAGAGGAATAATTAAATTGAAATATATATCAAAAATGTTTGTTGTCTCAATTTTTTTGAAAATAAATTCGATTTATTATAATATAAATTTTTTATTTTGTTTTTGGAAATACAAAGTTTAATATTTGTTTTTAAAAAAAATAAATTTTCTTTTATATATATCTTTTTTATATTAAATTTACGTTAAAGTGTACCAATGCACTAGGATGACGCGTTTCGAACTCCATGACGAGTTCATCTTCAGACCCCTTTGTGACGAACTGTTGCACAATGGTACATCATCAGCTGTATATATATCTACAATTATGTCAAATGTACGTAATTATTTTTTAATGTTTAATAATAAAGAGAAATAATTGAATTGAAATATATTTAAAAAATGTATGTTGTCTCAATTTTTTAAAAATAAATTCGATTTCGTATAACTATTTTTTTTATTTTATTTTTTGGAGATAAATATTTTAATATAATTTAAAAAAAAATGTTACAAAAAAATTTTGGTGTTATTCAGTCTTTTCTATATTTTTCGATTTTAAATGCAATTTATTATTTTTTTTTGAACTTGTAGTAATTTTTATTTTTTTTATATTGATTGGGAGTTCAATTTTTTTTTGTTAGTTTTTTGTAATTTATTATTTATTGTGAGATTTTAATAATACTTTTTTAATAAAAAATTTGTCTGGTTTTATTTATTTTCTTTAACTTTTGTATTTTTATTTCTTAATTTTGGTATATTACTTACTTACTTAGCTGGTACTTCTATGCAATCCCAGTGGATTATATACCGCACGTAGAAAAATATTATAAGCGCCTCGATCTTCTGCGCTTCATCTCCAGTTAGTCACACCGAGTTCTGTAAGGTTCTCAGTAACCTGGTCTTTCCAACGGAGTTTTGGTCGCCCTCTTCTGCGCCGTCCATCGAGTTCATTGTCGAAGACTTTTCGAGCTGGAGCATTTTCATCCATGCGTACAACATGACCTAGCCAGCGCAGCCGTTGCACCTTAATGCGTTTGACCACGTCAATGTCAGTGTACAGCTCGTACAGCTCATGATTCATACGACGCCGATACTCTCCGTTAACGATGATGGGCCCATATATTTTACGGAGTATTTTTCTCTCGAATACCGCCAGAACCGATTCATCCGCTTGTGTCATAACCCAGGATTCTGAGCCATACATTAAGACAGGTAGAACCAGTATCTGGTATAGCTGGAGTTTTGTTCGTCGAGAGAGGGCTCTGTCATTGAATCGCTTGCTTAGTCCGTAGTAGCATTTATTTGCAAGCAGGATTCTTCTCCGGATTTCTAGGCTGACATTATTTGCTTTATTGATGGCGGATCCTAGGTAGACAAAGTTATCTACCACCTCGAAATTATAGTTGTCAACGTTCACGCAGTTTCCCAAACGAGTAGATTCTTTGTTCGTTGAAACTAATAACTTCGTTTTGTCCTCGTTCACCGTTAGGCCCATTTTCGCTGATTCCTTCTGTATACCTGAGAAGGCTGCAGTCACATCCCGCAGTTTTCGACCGATGATGTCTACGTCATCAGCGTACGCGAGTAGCATGTGGCTTTTGTTGAATATAGTGCCACTCGTGTTTACTGCAGCTTTTCTCATTATCATCTCCATCACAATGTTGAAGAGATCGCACGATAGGCCGTCGCCTTGTTTTAGGCCTCGTCTGGTATAGAATGGCTCCGTAAGGTCCTTGCCAATCTTCACTGAAGACTTCGTGTCAGTCAGCGTCATTCCGCAAAGACGTATCAGCTTGGCTGGAATACCAAACTCAGCCATGGCATCGAGTAATTTCTGCCGTATCGGGCTGTCGAAGGCAGCTTTATAGTCGACAAAAAGATGGTACGTGTCGATCTGTTTCTCTTGGGTCTTTTCCAGGATTTGCCGAAGTGTGAAAATCTGGTCAGTTGTTGATTTTCCGGGTCTAAAGCCACACTGATAAGGCCCGATCAGGTTGGATAACACTGGCTTTAGTCTTTCACATAGCACACTCGACAGGACCTTATATGCGATGGGTAGAAGGCTGATCCCGCGGTAGTTGGAGCACACACTTGGATCACCTTTTTTCAGCACAGGACATAATACGCTTACATTCCAATCGTCGGGCATGCACTCTTTAAGCCAAACCGTGCGCAGGAGCTGGTGCATGCTCGTTATCAGCTCCTCGCCACCGGACTTGAAGAGCTCTGCGGGCAGACCGTCGGCACCGGCTGCTTTGTTGTTTTTCAGCCGCGATATTGCTCTTCTTACCTCGGCTTGACTTGGTGGTGGGCAATCTAAGCCGTCGTCGACAATTGGCGTGATAACTTCACGTGCGCTGCCTTCTGGAACCAGCAGTTGCTGGAAGTGTTCTCTCCATATGTGCAGCACACTCTGCGTATCCGTGACCAGATTTCCATCACTGTCCTTACAGGTGGGGAGGCCATTACCGTATCCATTTGTTCTTATTTTCTGGTAAAATTTTCGGGCCTCACCTCTATCCCTGTATCGCTCTATATCCTCGTTCTCCCGTTCCTTCATCTGACGTTTTTTTCGCCTAAATAGCTGTCTCGCCCGTTTTGCTTTCTCCTTATGCCGTTCCCTAACAGCACGGGTTGCAATTGGCTGTAGCGTTGCCCTATAAGCAGCATCCAGTTCCTCAGACGCTATGCGACATTCTTCATCGTACCAGGATTCGTCTGAGCTCCGCTTTTCATATCCTAGCACGGTTGTTGCGGCGGTTGCCATGGAATGCGCAATATGCTGCCACTGTTTATCGGGAACGTCAGAAGTAGAGGCGTTGTGTCGTAAAAGTTGGGAGAGCTGGTTGGAGTAGGCAGTAGCTATCTCTGGGGTTTGCAGCTTCGCGATGTCCAGCTTTCTTTGTGTTTGGTTACGTGCGTTTTTCGCTCTGCTCAATCTTCTGCGCACCTTGGCTGCAACCAGGTAATGATCCGAGCCAATATTAGCACCACGAATCACACGCACGTCCATGACACTAGATGCATGTCTGCCATCGATTACTACATGATCAATTTGATTTTTGGTGTTTTGATCGGGGGATAGCCAAGTTGCCTTGTGGATGTCTTTGTGCTGGAATCTGGTTCCACTCACTACCATGTTCCTTCCCGCTGCGAAGCTAACCAGCCTAAACCCGTTGTCTGACGTGTCGGTATGCAGGCTGAATTTGCCCTTCCTACTTTTGCATTAAAGTCTCCTAGAACAATTTTAATGTCGTGGCCAGGGCAGCGGTCGTATGTTTCCTCTAGGCGCTCGTAAAATGCATCTTTAATCTCATCGTCTTTATCTTCCGTCGGGGCGTGTACACAAATCAGCGTGATGTAAAAATATTTCGCCCGGATGCGAATGGTGGCTATTCGGTCACTTACAGGGTTAAACCGCGAGACCAGGTGTCGAAGTCTCTTGCCAACTATGAAACCACATCCAAATTCGTGTCTTTCTGCATGGCAGCTGTAGAAGATGTCACAGTTCTTTCGTCGTGTGCATCCCTGTCCCGTCCATCTCATTTCCTGTATGGCGGTGATGTCAGCCTTGTATTTGTCGAGGACATCCGCCAGTTGGATAGAGGCACCATCTCTGTATAGAGTTCGGACATTCCAGGTGCATATCCTTAAATCATGGTCCTTATATCGTTTGCGGGGGTCGTCAACATTTGGGGGGGTTCTTGTTTTTTCTTTTCTTCGTGTTTTCATAATAAATTTTGTTTAAGGAGAGTGGCTTATTAGGCCACCGCTCCCGATCCTAGTTTCTTGGGGCTGCCAAGGCCACTAGGAGAGCCTGTGTTGAGCTTCAGTAACTTTTGTTACCTACTTCCTAAGACGCATCGGTGGTAGCATGCCGATTAGGTTACTCAACGTTTCGCCTTCTAACTCTAGCTAACTTCTAAGCGGTTGCTTTGAAGTCATTGCCCAGGGAATACTTGGTCTAGGACCGGAAGTAGTTAGCTGCTTGGACAGTGCCACAAAGGAATCGCTTCTGGTCACTCCCAAGTGAGTGACAATCAGTAGTTTTCAGCCTCTGGGCAAAGTCCCATTCCCCTATATACCTTTATATATATATACCTTTTTAAAATTTTTAATAATAAAAAATAAAAGAATATTTAAATTACAAAAATTTATCTGCAACTTTTGTGATGAATTTTTGTAACAAATATTTTTTTTTATAAAAATGTTTTACAATTTTTTTTTGGGTATTCAATTATAAAATTCTAGTAAATATTTGTAGAATTTAAATATTTTTCACTTAAAATGTGTGGAGTTCTTTGTTACGTTGTATTTTTTATTTTTTTTTTTTAAATAAATATAATACTAATTTCTGTATTTTGTTTTTGGAGATGAAAATTTTAATATAATTGTTTCACAGGAAATGTACAAAATAAATATTCTTGATAATATGTTTATGAAAATAAAAAATGTCTGTGTTATTCTGAACTTTTTATTTAACTTGGTTTCCTTTAATTTTTGATTTTAAATGCAGTTTATTAATAGCGTTTTTAATAGTTTTTAATAAAAAATTTGTTTGTGGTTTTATTAATTTTTTATAACTTTTGTATTTTTTTTTTTAATTTTGGCACATATTTATTTCAAATTTTTTAATAATAGAGATAAATTTTTACTAATTTAAATTTATTTTTATAAAAAAGTTTTACGGATTTTTTTAATCGCGCGCTTAAAAAATTTTTGTGATTTTTTCATTACAAATGTTATGCAATTTTAATATTACTAGCGTTTTTAAATTTTTGAATAATTAAAATAAAAAGGCATTATTATTATTAGTGGTATTTTAAAATTAAATCAAACTATAATAAAAAATCATTTATTTTTCTCGTCATTTTTTTCATTGTTTTTTTTATGGAAATTTTAAAAAAATTATACATAAATCTTTTTTAGTTTCAAATTTTAACATATTTTCGCTAAAAATTGTTAATTCTTGCAAAAAACAACCCTCTTTCAATTAACAGTTACATATTTTAGTATAGACGGCGGTTTTTCTGGCAAGCGCCTGTGTGACTACGTCATCGCCAACCTTTCCCATTCTGTTTGAGTCAACTTTCTGTTTGAAGCGCCACCTGGTGCGCAGTAGGAATGTAAACTTCAAATATTGTCCGCATTTGACAGCCGCATTGTGACATTTACGCTTGGTTGTTGTTTTGCAAACGTTTTTCCTGAGCGTGCAAATTGTTTACCGTTCGCTTCGGCTCCATTTCTTTTTCCAAACTTAAATTAAATAGAAAATCTCCATTCACCATGTCTGCTGCTATGCCAATTAACCCAAAGCCATTCCTTAATGGTCTAACTGGCAAGGCGGTGATTATCAAACTCAAGTGGGGACATGAATACAAAGGTTACCTGGTATCCGTGGACGGATACATGAACATGCAATTGGCCAATACCGAGGAACACATTGATGGCATGGTTACGGGTAAGTCTGCGTGGTGTTAAAGCAGTAGCAGCTGCAGTTCATTGTGTGCCCTTGGTGCTAACAAAACTATTTTGTACTTTTTAGGAAATTTGGGTGAAGTACTGATACGCTGCAACAATGTTCTGTACATCAAAGGTGTCGATGATGAAGACGAGGAAGGAGAAATGAGAGACTAATAAAAGGCATCAGGAAATTAGCATTTAGTTTAGTAACGTAATGATATTTTGCGTATAAATATCGTATCCATTATCAAATTAAAAAGAGTTTTGTATTATCGACAAAAACAAAAATTGAACAAGAAAAAGAGAAATATAAAGGATTATCTAAAATGGACTTGTGTGAATATGGGAATCATCTACTATGTTGCTTTGTAAATTCTTAAGGGGCTGAGGAAATACTGTGGGGAAAAATCGTAAACGTGAATTAATATTTTAGTATTGCTTTTACGCATCTGTTTGTAAGAGTACTTATATTCCCTGCTTATATTGAGCCGGAGTTCATAGTTATTGACGTATGATATAAATGGTTTTGGCTTTAATGGTTTGGTGGAATGAAAACCAATTAAAATACAATAGAGGTATACTTCGAAACCCTAAAAACAAAGATTCCTTGCAATATCGATTCGCTTTTCCCTCAAATTAGGGCAAATTGTAATAAGATTTCAAACTATGTTTGTGTTCCAAAGGAGCGAAAAATTGCGAAGCTCGCACAAAAATAACAAAAAGAATGAATACTATACTAATGAATACTGGACTATATCGGCCGACACATTCTGGTTCTCTCATTTCTTCCAAACGAGCAATTTGTATGATATTTAAATTTGGCCCGTTTAATTGGCCCAAGATAATTGTTGTAATAAACAAATTCTCAAAAAACCGAAACCTTTGCCACACACCTTACACCTCCATATTCAAATTCAAATTCAAATTAATTTATTGAGCCTTCATATAAAATAGTAACAGACATTTAGAAACAAGTGTGAGATGGAAGTGTACTTAAGACTATAAAGTATTATCTCAAGAACATAATTTGGGAAAAACAGTATCATACTTATTAATATTACAGTGAATTTATGTTATAAAACATTAAATAGAAATAACGCCCTTGCTCCCGGGGCTAACATAACATTAGAGTTAACATAATCTAATATTTAATAAATAAATAAATAATAATAAATAAACTAATTATAACAAAAATAAACAAAAAGCAAACCATACTAAATTATCCTCTATGAGTACCCGACGTTGACTTTGAGTAGAACTCAAAACAAGTATTCGCGGAAATTTCGTTACTTAAAGTAATTTCTTTTAAAAACCCGATGGGCGACAAATAATTTGTATTAGACCAACTGAAATTAATTTGTTCATTATAAATATCTTTAATAAATTGGTTTGAATGAGCAGATATCCTATAAGTGAATCTTTTTAAAATATCGCTAACGTATAAATTGATTGGAGTAATCTTTGAATTTGAATAAATTACACGATTAGCGTAACGTTTCGAATTTGACTCATAGTATTTACCAACACAGTGTCGAAGAACTTTTCTTTCAAGTATCTCTATTTCCTTCATTACAATTGGTGAAATGCTGAACCAAATAGGGAATCCGTATAAAAGTGCAGACCTTATGCTGGATTTATAAAGCATTAGTTTAGTTTTTTTAGGTAAACTTTTATTAGTTAAAATCCTTGAAAAAGAGTTCAATATTCTGTACGCTTTATTAACTGTAGATCTAGCATGTTTATTAAATTTTAAAAGCTTATCGAATTCGATTCCCAAGTATTTTATACTGTTTTTAAATGGAATGTTGGTATTATTTAGACTAAGTGTAAGCCTTTTGCTTTCTGGAACAACAAAATATTTACATTTGCCAGATGCATTTCTGATGCAAATGGCTTCACTTTTAGAAGTATTAATTTTAATACCCCATTCTTCATAAAAATGTTTTACCTTTTCCAAATGATGTTTTACGTGGTTTAAAGCAACCAAAGGAGATTCATTATGTGCATATAAAAGGGAGTCATCAGCATATAAAATTCCACACGAATGTTCATCGAAATGAGGAAAATCATGCATAAATATATTGTATAAATGCGGCGCAAGAATAGAGCCTTGAGGAACACCTGAACAGACGTCACCAAAATTTGAGAGAATGTTGTCGAACTGTACACAAAAAGACCGACCAGAGAAAAAGCTATGAAATAATTTTACCATTCTTCCATTAAACCCCAATTGGATCATTTTTAAAAGAATGCCAGTATGCGAAGCATGATCAAAAGCTTTTTCAATGTCCAATGAAATTGCAACAGTGCATTGTCCAATACGCAAGTTGCGTATAATATCACTATGAAATTTCAGTAAGGCATCAGAAGTTGAATGTCCTTTTCTGAAGCCAAACTGCAAATCAGATAAATATGGACAATTAACATTTATGTCCATTTTCAATCTAATTATTCTTTCAAAAAGTTTCCCCAGGTTTGATAATAGAGATATAGGTCTTAGATTGCCAATATCATCATTATGTGGTTTCTTTCGTATTGGAACTATTTTTGACATTTTCCAAGCTTTCGGAAAATATGCATTGCTTAAACAATTGTTAAAAATTATCGTAAGAAATTCTAAAGCTTTTAAAGGAAGTTTTCTAATGATGTAATTTGATATACCATCCAAACCACAAGATTTCTTGTTGTTAATGCTTTTTGTAATATTCTCCACTTCATATAAGGTAACGAGTTCTGGCGAGTTCTGTAAATTGAGGGAAGTATGCTGTGAGTCAAAAAGAAACGTATAATTTGGAACACGGAGAGTGAATTCTGTAATAGCTTGGTCAATTGTACTTGAATTTTCGGTTAAGGTGCCCCTATATAAACCCGAAAAATAATCACAAAGTTTATCAAGACAAATATTTGTATCCGAAATCATAGTACCGTTAACTGACAGTTTTTTAATTTTATATTTTTTCTTAATACCGAGAATATTGTAAATGGCCCTATGGGCTGAGGGGCCAGGTTTAATATTGCATATTTTTTTATTAAATAACGCAGACTGCTCTTTTTGAATTTGTTGTTTAATAATGTTGTTTAGCAGTTGTATTTGTTTAGATAACAATAAATACTGTTGATTAGTTCGATTTAGACATCTGTGATATATATTTTTAAGTTCTCTTTGCCATCTATATTTTATTTTAAATAGATTTTTTGTATTTTGGGATACTACATATTTTCTTTTGCACATTGCAATTTTTTCAGAATGTATTTCAGTTGCGTTTTGAATTATTTGCGTAAAATTATTTATGAACATATCTATATCACAATTGCAATAATTAGTATTATGTTCCGGAAAGTTATTTAATATTGATGAAATGACATCCTCTTTATAATTATTCCAATCAGTATTTTTAAATGAGGTAAAAGCTGGTAATGAATTTAGTACTACATCGAAAGTTGGAAGATGAATTCGCAACTTTAATGGAAAGTGATCTGAAAATGTTGGAAGGCTTGATACCTCAAAATTTGAAAAATTCACGTCAATTAAATTTGAGCTCACAATAAAATGATCGAGAAATGAGGAGCTATAAGGAAAGGAGGGTGTAGAATCAGAGATTCGGACAAATTCTAATGAAAATTGTTGAAGCCAAGAAAAAAGTGTACATCCATTTAAATTATTCATAGTATCACCCCATGAAAGATGTCTAGAGTTTAGATCACCTCCTAAAATTACACCATTGTAATTTAAAGAATGTTGGTATATAGAGGATAGACTTTCCCTAAGTTCATTTTGTCCGAAATTACAAGGGAAATATATGCATCCAATAAGTAGATTGTTAAAAACGCCATTTACTTTTATTTGTATTTGTAAAAATAAACTAGGAACTTTAACATTTGCAATATTCACGACTTGAAATTTAAAATTTTTGTGGAGAGCAACTCCAACACCCTGCGATTCGTCATTTCTAATGAAAAAATAGTCATCGAAATATATCCTATGAACTTCCCTTAAATGCGTTTCTTGTATAAAAGCAAAATCTATTTTATTAAACTTCATAATGCTTAATAAATCTATCCTTCTACTCACTTCTCTTAGTGATCTAACATTAAATGTTAAAAAATTAAGATCCCTACGGTTCATATTGTTGTCTAACTTCTTCTAAAAGCCCTAGACACTGTTGAATGGCATCCTCTTTACGAAGGTTTCTATATGACCTAATAAATTGTTCTATCCTATCTTCTATAGAAGGCGGGTTACAAATAACATTTGCAATTTTTAAGAACTCTTCTATAATTGGAGTTTTTCTCATTTTCAAAAAATTTGAGTTTGGTGCTGTTTGAAACAAACTAGCAAAAGTCTGTTCTGGTTGAGTGTAGCTAGAATAATTAACCGCTCCTAAAACATTACTTGCAATCTGACGTTTTTTTTCTAAAGCTTGCTTTTTAATATCTTCTCTATTTTTAACATAATTTTTGTAAGCGGGACAGCCTTTAAAGTTCGAAGGGTGGCCTCTCTCTTTGCAATTGTTACAGAAAGGCAAGTTTTCATTATTTGAAACGAATTTACATTCTCCTGGAGCATGGTTTTGGTCACACTTAACGCAAACGTAAGATCTGTTGCAATTCCTTGACATATGACCCCATCGTTGGCACCGCCAACATTGGGGAATTTTAGCATTAATTTTGGGTTGTTCCCAAGTAATCTTTTGATTAAGAATAAAACGTATAGAATTTACATCCCTTAAAGATTTCCCCGGAATTAATGTTATTAAAAAGAGTCCCGTATCGAGATTATTCTTCTTAGCAAATAGCGTTGTAAATTTCGAAACATTTTCAATTGTATTAGGCAACATTTTATTTAATTCTTTAGTTAATTCATTTAAATCTGTCTTATAATGCAAACCGCGTAGAACAAAAGAAGATCTTTTTAAGTCCTTAGGTGTATATGAATACGATTCTATCTTGTTTTCCCGAAGTAGATTCATCATTTCCGAATGAATTGATGAATCTTTAAGATATAGTTTGCTTTTCCGTTTAGATTTGTTAATAATTTTGTATATGATATTTTTGGCGTTTAGTTGTTGTACTAAGTGTGGAATGTTAACATTGAATAAAAAAATGGGGGGGCAAAAAGTTTCTTTTGCGGAATTTGCTCCAGAAATTCCTTTGTTTACATTATGCTGAAATGAGTTGGCGCGCTCTTCTTCTATAATAATTTCCCCTAAGCGAGAGAACCGATTTTGCGAATTCATACCTTTGTCCTCTATGACTTGCTTGTTCAGTTTTGAAATATTGACGTTTTCACTAATACGCTTGCGTTTGTTAACAACTGTCTGGAAACCATCATTGCTTTCGGAGTTTTCATCCATTTCTATGTTATTTGCTAAATTTTCCTGTGATAAAGATACATTTTCTGATGAAAAATAATTATCCTTAACGTGTTTTTCAAACTCGCTTATCTTTTTTCCTGTTATTTTGATGTTGCCTTTAGGTATTGTTCCTGTATTCTTGACAATGTTCGAATTTTTTCCTTCATTCCCCTTAATGATGATTTGGGAAATAATGACTGGTTTTTCCTTTGTTTTGTCCGGGGGAATGTTTCGGGCATCGATGGGTGTCCAGGGTACTTGAGGATTGTTATCCGTTTCCATCACGATTGTTATTAATCATAGGCCAATGTGAAATTTATTTTGTTTATTGATATTTTTCGTTTTAATATATATATTTTTTTAATTTGAAAATTTATAGAATACGTCCTATTTGATTGAAAACTACAATCAAAAAACCTTACACCTCCATACAAATAACCGAATTCAACCTTAAAGTTTTACATGCATTTTTTTTTTTACATATTTTGAAATCAGATTCAGGAATGAATATGGACTATATCGGCCGACACCTTCTGGTTCTCCCATACAAAAAAATTACCTATTTTTTTTGGAAAACAATATTTGTCTGAAAACCTTAAGTGAGTATGTTACAATTCCAGTAGGACAGATTCCCCCTAGGTCGAACTTTTTTTATGGCCCGGTGAAGTTTTCAGTATAACCTAAAATTGGTGAAATAGGGCCTAAAAATTTGTGTTTCTTATTATTTTAGTGTATTTTTGATATCAGATGTCTTCAATGAAATTAAACGAGGATTTTTTTGTGGAACTTTTCAAATCTCTATCTCAACTCCTTACGTGTTGTTATCGTCTTTAGTTCGAATTATTACAAATATTTTTTTGTAGACACTTCAAAATAATAATGTAACCACACAATCATTTACACGGACAGACATGGCCCTCCTACATTTCAAAATGCTTTCAATAACTACATGGTAGATATTGGACGGTGGTGACATGTTCTCTTTTGCTAGGACATCGGTGCGACTTAAACATTTTAGTTTGTGTTTTGTTAAGTTAGCATAATATTTGCTAAAAAAATAAGTATTATTGGCACGAGTACAAGTGGTTGTCGTGTAAGTGTTTACTTTGGCCGTATAGGCTTTAACCCCAGCTCACTGAGCAAACCCCTCTCCCAGCCAACCCACTTGTCGAAGTGTATGCACGTGACCGACTTACCAACCATATACAGGCGTCAAAACTAAAAATGGGACAGTAACGGTATATCGAAGTTCAAATATGTCAAAGACAAACAAACAAAGGGGCCATAAAGCAATAAATGTCAAGGCGGTGTGGGGGTGGGTGCGAGTTGCTAGAGTGTGTCCACTGCTGTAAAATGTCATGGGGACATTTTTTCCCCGTGCACAGAGGACTAAACCAACAACCGTTAACATTGCAGCACTACAAAATGAACAAAAAAAATAAAAATAAATAACAATTGTCACCCAGGAAGACATAAAATGAAATGATGTCCAGCAAAATTTCACATTCACACATTTTTTTTGGGTGGATGGAGGAGAAATTGAGCAAAACGGAAGGAAGTGTGTGCCAAAGTGTTGATATGTTTTTCGTATTAAATGATGTTGTTGTTGCTGTCAGAAATATTGCAGAAAGGTCTGGTCTGAAGCTAGAAGGTTTTTTGCAGAGCTGATCATATATTTATCTGTCTGTGGAAGGAAGACAGTTTTTTTTCATAATGACGTATGGACGTCAGTTTATAATCAATATTGCTTGATTAGGTCCAGACGTCAATTTAAATATATTTGGGACGAACTTATAGTCCTTAAGTATATTTACTTAGGTCTCAGTAGAAGTGCATAGGATAGGTTGGGTTGCCAAAATAATGTTGGGTCAACCATCCCCTAGATATGAAGTTTAAACAATAACATTATTAGAAAAAAAGGTTAAGCAACAATAATTCCAAAAAAAATGTATTAATTTACTCGAATCTGAAATTTTGAAAAAATTTTGCTTAATTTTTAAAATTTTGTCACAAGTAAATACGATTTTTTTTGGGGGAAACGGCAGAACATAAAATAATAGTGTGTATATGGCAGTAATTGATGGTAAGATATATACTAGGCCTTAGGAAGAATATGTACTATAAATACTTAAAGATGCAATGACGGAATGATTTTGCATAAGCTAGTTTCAAAGGGGACAAGAGGAAGCATCAAATACGGACCTGGTGTCTGTTATGCAGAAATAGAAATACTAGTCCAGCTCCAAATTAATATCAAGTAATTTTCTTTGGCTCAATTGAAGGAAAAACCACCAAGAGATGACTATGACTATTGAAATCGTTTTATTGATCCCTGGTGAAAATATCCACATCATAATTTCAGCTCACCAGGAATCATCACTTTATGAGAAAGATTGTTTTAGCACCATAGGAGCAATTAAAACTCCAAATAATGATGTTAATTTTTTTGAAAGCAATTGCTGGTTGATCGTATTGTGTCGCAAAGAGATTCTGTGGACATCTCTGGTATAAAAGTGGTGGCCATTGCTCTTGCATTATCTGATTCGAATACACCCGGTGACGTTAAGCGGAAAAAGGCGAATGCAATTCGTATATTCCTCGAGTCTGAATAATGTGACGATGAGATGGAGAAATCGTTCAACGAAGACAATGAGAATGAAGACGACGTAGATGATATCGAGGAAGAAGAAAACGATTATATAAAGGGTGTCCCAACAAGAACGCAACTTTTAAATCTGGCAACATTCGAAGTGTCATTGTTTGACATTTGAACAATTGTTATTGTTTGCTAGTAGAAGGTACGAGGTTAGTAAATATGGAGCGATACACGAATGAACAACGCATTCTCATTGTGAAATTGTTTTACGAAAATGGTGAAAGTTTTGCGGCTACAGTTCGCAAATTGCGATCAATTTGGGGTCACAATAATGCTCCAAAAGAGTCAACTGTAAAGAGATTAATGGATAAATTTGTCGAAACTGGGTCTGTTAGTGATGTAAAGACAACAACGCGCCATCGACCAGGTCGATCGACCGAAAATGTCGCAGCTGTACCTGGACCTTTTTTTATGAAAATGAGGCAGGTCAAGCGCAAACAATCAATCGGTATCGTGAAATGATAACCAGTTTTTTCTTGCCTCGAATTGAAGAAATGAATGTGGAGGGCATGTGGTTCCAACAAGACGGTGCCACATGTCATACAGCCAGAGAAACAATTCAATTGCTGCATCAGTCATTTCCCAGTCGTGTTATTTCGCGTTTTGGAGATCAGAATTGGTCGCCTAGATCGTGCGATTAAACACCATTAGATTTTTATCTTTGGGGTTTTCGATGGTTTACGCGAATAAGCCGACGACGACTCAAGCCTTAAAAGAGGAAATTGGACGCTGCATTAATGAAATACCGCAGCATTTATACAAAACGTTAATTGAAAATTTAATTAAAAGATCGCGTGCATGCCTGCACGATATATTGTTCCATACATAACCCCATTCTGTCTACTTTACGATATAATAAAGCGTTTTTTTTAAATATCTGTGTTAAATTTAAAATTTAAAAATTGCGCTCTTGTTGGGGCACCCGTTAGATGAAGAAGATGATGTGGATAATAGCAGCGTCGTTGGTAACCAAGATCGGGGTCGTCCAGTACATGTTGTTGGATATAAAGGTGTGAAAAGAACAATCACGAACAACGACGTGAGCCATTACGTCACACCTGCGACATCAACATTTTTCGCTCGCCTTGGATTGTTAACAGTTTTCATTGTTATCGATCCAGAAACCTGGGAAGAGCGCGAAGACTACCAGGAAGTTCAAGAAATGTTGTGTAAATTACATGTTGTCAATGACGCTTCCGAAAGAAGTGTGAAATTAATAGAGTACCACTGCATTGTGTTGTGCCGTACCGAGGAGGAACAGATCTATTTGCTTCAGGTCGTAAAATATCCATTGCATCAAAAAAATAAAATAATTTAATTAACATTTTCAAATTATAAAGACGTCTTTTTGGAGCCCCCTTAGGAGGTGAAGATAGGGGCAAGTAATGTTGGAGAAAAATTTTAGGAGAGAAATACTAGTGGAGTTGGGTCATACAGTTTACCCCTTTAGAAGGCATCATCGGAGCTGCAGGACATAATTTGATAAAAAAATATGAAAATAGGGGGTTGTGATGGGGGGTAGGTATGTTGGGGGAAAATTGTTAGGAGGGAAATACTAGTGGAGTTCGCTCATACATTTACCCCTCTAGGAGGCATTATCGGAGCAGCAGGTCCTAATTTAATAAAAAAATTATAAAAATACCAAAATTGTATGGGGACCTCCTTAAAGGTTTGAGATAAATGATAGATATGTTCTGAAAAACTATTAAGGTGGCAAATATATTGGGGATCGGTCATACATATGACTTATCTAGGGGCACGTTTGGGGCAGTTAGAGCGGTGGTAGCAACATTTATAAATATTTGATTTTTTGACGGGAGTCCCCTTAGTGGGTGGCGATAGGTATGTTTGGGGTAAATGTTAGGAGGAAAAAATGACTGGGGTCATACTCTATACCCCTACAGAAGGCTAAAAGTGTGCGGCAGGAGCTGATTTATTAAAAAAAAAATAAAAAAAATTGTATGGGGACCACCTTAAGGGATCGGTCATAAATTTGTTTCCTTTATGGGCACGTTTGGGGCAGTTAGAGCAATGGGAGCAAAATTTATGAATATTAGATTTTTGTATGGGAGATCCCTTTAGGGGGTTGAGATGGGGGGTAGGTATGTGTGGGGTAAATGTAAGGAGGGAAATACTAGTGGAGTTTGGTCATACATTTTACCCCTCCAGGAGGTATTATCGGAGCAGCAGATCCTAATTTAATAAAAAAAATTATGAAAATACAAAATTGTATGGGGACCTCCTTAAAGGTTAGCGATAAATTATAGATATGTTCTGAAAACTATTATGGTGGCAAAAATATTGGGGGTCGGTCATACATTTGAATCCTCCAGAGGCTACTCAAAGGCTGTTGCGGGGTTTGAAGTGGATTTTATCCCCTTACCCCCCAAACTTTGACCGCGATGTGCTGTCATTTAACACCACCCTACCACCTACAAATTTTGGCTCATGCATTTTTTCCCAACCACAAAAAATTAGCGGGTTGTTCGCATCAAATTTGAAATCTCTAGCACTATCGTGCACACAGTGGTTTTAAAAAAGACAAAATTATTGGAAAAAGTTGGACATAACATGGACGTAGCATTTTCTGAAAAACATTTTTATAGAACATTTGGATGTTTTAAAGTCCCATTTTAAGGTCCTTTTGTGACTTTACTAGAAATAAGGACGAAAAGGACACGTAAGGTGTCGAAATAAAGAATTTAAATGTTACTTAAAAAAATATACCCATTAAATTTCATTAAGACATCTAATATCGAAAAATTCACTAAAACAATAACAAACATCCATACTCTGACTATGTTAGGTCGCCGTTCACACAGTGATTTAAAAAAAGACTAAATGATTGGTAAAAGTTGGAGATATCGATTCGATAGCCCAAGTAAAACTTTTGTAGAACATTTTAATGTTGTAAAGTCCCTTTTAAAGGCCATTTTCTGACGGAAATTCATAAGATATTTCTTTTTGAGTGTTTTGGACTTAAACACACTCTTTGTAGTTGTGTTGTTGGTGGTACATAGTTCTCATTGGCGAGATCACACCCGGCTTTTTGATTTCGATTTTTTCATTTATTTAGAGAAGTGTACGCTTTCTCATTGTGCTTCTTCCTGCCCACAGCTAGCAATTTGAAAATTATTTATAGATTGATAAAAGCGACACCTTCTATTTGTTATTGTCTGTATATTGATTGTCCTTTTTTTTTCTTTGTATACATATTTTATTTTATCATCTTGAAACGTCATTAAGTATGAAACAAAAGTAATTTGAGTTTTTATCAAAGGATATACGCCATTAGACATCCGGTCAAAGAAGGCCTCGTATGCAGGTTTAATTTTAATAGAGATATAGATATTTTGTACGCACATTAGGGTGACAACTAAGTAGTGAGAGATAACAATTTAAATACAGTTGGCAATAATAAATCTAAATTTAGATCTAATTACCGAATTATAAGCCAATGTCACAATTCTTTATAGATAAACAAAATGAAGATCAAATCAAACTCAACTAAACATTGTCAAATATGTTTCCCGACCACTGAAATAGCTGTCAACCCTATTTTCGTAAGAGTGATTATTGTCACTTTGCCATCACTCAGCTGGGAACTAAGTTACCCAACCGATTTCCTGAATGAATTTTGTCTTAAGACACTTTGGGTCTAATAGCTCTCTTTTAATGGGTTACTCTTGATATCATATCAAATGATATGATACATAGGCATGGCTCACCCCCTAATTTTGTGTGGCTGGAAAAAAAATTCATAGGTCCAAAAAAGGGGAATTGGGCTGGGTCCAAATTAATTTTATCGTGGTCAAAGTTGGTGGAGAAGGGAAAAACATCAACAACAACCCCCACAATTGCCCCGGAGTCGCCTCTAGATGAGTAAAATGTCAGACCGACCCCAGTAATTTTTCTCTCATAATATATTTCCCAAATATTTTCACATCTTTACCACATTAGGGGGCTCCCATAAAAAATAAAATTTGCTCCCACCGCTCTAACTACCAAAAGGTGCACAACCATGCCTAATATTTTTGCGACCCCAATAGTTTCTCAGTATATATCTACCCTAGAGTGGGTCAATTTGTATGGAGTTAAAAAAAAAAATGCTCCAAGCGGTTACCAACATCGTTATCTACGATGAATTCTAAGAAACATTGCCAAAGAAACCATGGATCAAAAATCAAAATCGAGTCCCGGTTTTTAACGATAAACTTTTCGTATTGGGGAAAAAATCTGCAGAGGGTTCAAATGTATGACCGACCCCTAGTAATTTTTACCTCCTAACTTTTTTCAAAAACATACCTACACTCCATCTTCACTTTTTTTTATAAAATTGCACCCACCGCTCTATCTGCCCTGGAGTCGCACCTATTCGAGTCAAATGTATGACCAGCACCCAATATTTTTCCTCAGAACATATTTATCCTTTATCTTGAACCCTTAAGGTGGTCCCCATAAATTTTTTTTATTATTATATGCGTATTTCCAGCGGAAGGACGGACGATTTCACAGTAGAAAATTGCTATATTTTTAACTTTTTGTTTTTGTAATCGTACAATGAATTTGTTGTACTTTAAAAAAACTAACTATATACTATATCGTTGGAAAGTCTCTTCTTTCCAAATCCGCTCAGCAGCACCTACCAGAAAAATAATATAATTTCCTAGGTATTGTTTTTTTTTGTCGCTCTGTGTTATCCATAGAACAATGCGTGTGTCCGCAACGCTCATTTAGATTGATGTAGCATAAAAGGTAAAAGTATTTTATATGTGAAGTAAGTTGTTTATAAAACCCCAACATGTCTTCTTTATTTTACAAAAAAAAATATACTATCACATAAGAAATTTCGCTAAATTTAACAAATTTTTGTAGACACTTCAAGTTTCTGTGGAAAATTGTGTGTGTCCGTTACGCACTTTGTGTTAGTCATAATTTTTAATACAACATTTTAAGTAAAGTTTCTGTTCAGATTTGAACATAGTTTTAAATGATATTTTAGTTTTATAACAACAATGTTTATATTACAAGTTTTTTTATCTACAGTCTATTTTCTCTTAGTAATATCAAGTATATATGTCTATAGTATTATCGCCCCTTGCAGAATGTTCAAAATTGAACATGTGTGTTATATTTTTGTAATGTGTGGTGTTCCCTTATTGACACAAATAAATGAATCGTCGTCTGCATGTAGCAGGAGATAAGGGAAACCATGCACTTAGGGTCGGGGTGTTTATGCGGTGGAATTTTCCATGCTGATAAGGCGATTGCGCGGCCTCGTGTGTGCACTCATACTGCGCTTGTGTGGCCGCTTATTATGATACATAGATTATTTCTTCCTTTTCTGTCTTTGTCTATCGTTAGGTTAGGTTAGTTAAGATTTATTTTCAATGTTAGCAAGTAAGTTCATATTTTTCAGAAATAAAATCAGTAATTTACAACTACTCATCCAGAACGGTTGTTTTTATTAAAGGACAATCGTTCATTTGGTCCTTCGAGCCGGATTCCCTTAAGTTTTCCCCCACCAGAGGTAAGAGGCTTAAGGCGAACGCGAACGAAGATTATTTAAGTACATGGACAAACGGATGCCACAAACGGAAGAGTTGTCGGTTAATCCTGAGCCAATAAAGTACTACAAGCTTGTATTTACGGATGCCACAAACAAAAGAATTGTAGGTTAATCCTAAAAACCAGCCTAAATACAAGGACGCCACAAACAGCAGAGTTGTAGGTTAGTCCCCAACCAACTAATAACCATCCACGTTGGAATTAGAAGACGCGGAAAACAAAATGCCGCAAACAAAGGAGTCGTCGGTTAATTCTGGAATGGAATTTCTACGAAAAATATTCTTTCGGAAAGCAGCGAGAATAATTGATTGTCTGCAAACGATTGAGTCTGACGATAAAGATGGAATTCAACAATGTTTACAACAGATTTCGATGTCATACGATAGACTATGCGAAGAAAATTTGGTAGACGAAGAAGCGGAACACACCTTTGAGGAAATTAAATATACCGCGCAGATGGCCTTAAGGAAGGGTGTAAAAAAAGAACATCAAAATCTGGAAACTTGGCCAAATGCTTCCTTAAAGAATAAAGAAGATGCAAAAATAGATGAAATGAAACTGGAGATAGCAGACTTAAAAAATGATTTATATATGGAAAGTCGTATATTGGAGACAACGAAAAAAGAACTGATGGAGCGCATATGTAATAACATCCGGTTGTACAATAAATGCTACAATTTGGATGTGGAAAACAAACAATTAAAAAGCCAGTTGATTGAAGAGAAAGAACAATGGACGGCTGTTCAGATGGAACTACAAACTCTAAAAGACGAATATGAAAGATTGAAATATGCTAGCACTGTGACCGATAACCATTTAGCTAATACAGAGGATATGCTGCGAAACGAACAACAATGCAACAAATCCAATCAAGAAAAGTTAGAAGGTGTTTACAATCAACTGCGCCTTAAAGAGGAATTTGAATCATCGCTGAAAGAGCAGTTGCGGCATGAGCAATCTCTAAATCGAGCAGCAGAATCTATGGTATTGTCATTGAATAAATCCCTCAAAGAAATGACAAAGCTCAAAGAGAATGTGCAGAATCGTTTAAGTGATCAAACGTCCTCGCTCTTCGCAGCACAACATAAAGTTGAAACACTCCAAGAAGATAATCAAATCATTCGAATGCTTAATGAGAATCTAGAGCGGGCACTGGTATGTTTTAAAGAAGCAAACATCACACTTAAAATGGAAAATGAAAAGTTGATCCAGACTTTGCAGACTAATGCTTCCATGGTGGAAACATCGCAAAAAGAAGATTCGGATTCTGACGACAGTTGCGCCAAGAAAATGCGTGAAATCGAAGACTTAGTGGGAGTAATTGATCAACAAAGAGATGACGACTTCGAGGAAATATTAAATGACGCCCATGCCAGTGAATATTACGAAGAGGAAACTGAGGACAACCAAAGAATACAGCAATCCAATTTTCACCACAAGGAAGATGAGAATAATGCCAAGAAACGTAAGGAGGCCATGAGGAAAACAAAATCAGAGTCTGATAAGAAGGAAGGAAGCAACGGGATGCAACGAAACAAGATAGATTCCTCAAACAAAGAGGAAGCACCCACTGAAAATCCAGCAATAGAAGAGCAAGAAAATGAAGCTGAACCATATAAATGGATGCCCAAGCGAGAAGTCATCTGGGTGTTCAAAAAGCGATGGAAGTTTAACTCAATACAGTCCACTTAAAGTAAAAGTATACATTTAAAAGTATATATAAATAAGGAATTATAATTTCATAAGAATATTTTCGCCCTTCGCAGAATGTTCAGATTTGAACATAGTTTTAAATGATATTTTAGTTTTATAACAACAATGTTTATATTACAAGTTTTTTTATCTACAGTCTATTTTCTCTTAGTAATATCAAGTATATATGTCTATAGTATTATCGCCCCTTGCAGAATGTTCAAAATTGAACATGTGTGTTATATTTTTGTAATGTGTGGTTTCCCTTATTGACACAAATAAATGAATCGTCGTCTGCATGTAGCAGGAGATAAGGGAAACCATGCACTTAGGGTCGGGGTGTTTATGCGGTGGAATTTTCCATGCTGATAAGGCGATTGCGCGGCCTCGTGTGTGCACTCATACTGCGCTTGTGTGGCCGCTTATTATGATACATAGATTATTTCTTCCTTTTCTGTCTTTGTCTATCGTTAGGTTAGGTTAGTTAAGATTTATTTTCAATGTTAGCAAGTAAGTTCATATTTTTCAGAAATAAAATCAGTAATTTACAACTACTCATCGGGAACGGTTGTTTTTATTAAAGGACAATCGTTCAGTTTCACTAAAAGAATATTGTAGTAGTACTGTCCAAAATCTACATGTTTTTAATATGAACATAATCTTCAAAATATTTAAACTTTTCGAGAAAATTACAAAAAAAGAAAAAAAAACGTACGTCCGCAACGCCAGGAAATACCCATATTTTTTTAAAAAATTTTTTATTTCCCGAGGATCCCGGGAAATATTTCATTCCCGTTTCCTGGGAAATAGCGGGCACTATTTATTATCTATATATATAAAAGGTGACTGACTGATCACTCCCCAGCCCAAACGGCTTAAGCTAGAACCGTGAAATTTAGAATGTAGGTTTCTTTTATGACGTAGGCGCGCACTAAGAAGGGATTTTTGGAAATTCGGACTGCAACGGGGTAAACTGGGCGTGGCACCGCCCTGTACAACTGGAACTTTAAAATGGCTGTATCTTTTAAACCATTATAGGTACGAAGTCGAGATTTGGTACGTATATGGGTCGTATAAAAAAAATACTTTGTTTGTGGAAAGTGGGCGGTGCCACAACCCTTTTTTAAAAATAGTAATATTGGCCAAATAAATGGACCGATTGCAACTGCATTTTCTATGTGTGATACTGTCCATAGGGCCTCTATCATAGGCTACATGAAAACATAATTACACAAAGGGGCGTGGCACCGCCCCCACAAACCGAAATTTTAATCGGTCTTATCTCAAGAGCCATTAGAGGTATGAAGATGAGATATACTACATATGTTACTGATATAAAGAGGATTACGTCTCGATGGAAAATGGACGGTGCCACGCCCCTTTTGAAAAAATCGTTATCTGGGCGAAAAAAATGTACCGATTGCAATGATATTTTCACTGTGTAGTACTATCCGTAGGTTCTCTATCATAGGCTACATGAAAACATACCTAGACAAAGGGGCGTGGCACCGCCTACACAAACCAAAATTTGAATCGGTCATATTTCGCGAGCCATTAAAGGTATGAAGATGAGATTTGCTACATATGTAAATGGCACATGGGGGATTACGTCCCGCTGGGAAATGGGCCGTGCCACGCCCCTTTTGAAACAATTGTTATGTCGGTCATATTAACAGCTAAGAACGGATTTTTGGAAACTCGTACTTTTATGGGTTAAAAATTACCAATAAGTAATAAAAGTTGTATCATCACCTAAACCAATCGGCTAATGGTATAATCGCGAAAGTTGATATGGAAATGCTTACTATCAAATTGGATTGAAGTATTTTTTTTAAACCCGATGTTTCTGGGTAAAAAAAATCGAAAAAGGGATAAAAATCTTACTATCGCCTAGACCAAACGGCTAATGATGTAATCATGATAAGTAATATAGGCTTGTTCCCTATGGAATTAGAACGAAGCAAGGAGGGTTTTCGAAATTCTTACCTTTTAGGGGTAAAAAGGACTGAAAAGGGATAAAATGGTAATAAACGGCTAAAGGTATAGTCTTAAAAATTGTGCGATGTGAAGTAATTGTAAAATTCGTTCTTAAGTTGTACAAATACCAAAAAAGGGATAAAACTGATGATATCACCCAGATCAAATACCTAAAGGTAGAGTTACGAAAATGCATATAGAATTGCAACCTATAGAATTAGAAAACTGTCAAATGGGGTTTTTAAAAATTCGAACACGAACAGGGTAAACTGGCACCATCGCCCAGACCAAACGGTTAAAGCTATAATCGTATATGGGCATGCTTCCTATTTAGATAAAGGGGGCACGGGTCCATTTTAGTTGTGCGATACGAATATATCATTTAAAATTCGTACTTTTGGGGATAAAAAGGGGCTAAAACGGTAAACGGTTAGACCAATGGGATAAAGCTACAATCACATAAATTCGTTCGTCTTATGATGCATTGGCATTTTACCTGTATTTCTTAAAGTCATAAGAAGGTTCATTGTAAGTATGGGCGAAGCAACGCGAGCCGGGAAAGCTGGTTCTCAATAAAAACGATAAATTTTAACGGAAAAATTATTTTGTGGAGATTTTTTGTGTTTTGGTCGTTTTGTAAGGGAGTTCCCCAGAGGGCTGATGATAGGGGGTAGGTATGTTTAGGAAAGGTGTAAGGAGTAAGTGGGCGTCGGTCGTACATTTTACCCCTCTTGAGGCACCATGGGAGCAGCAGCAGTTGATTTCATAACATTAGTGACCACCTTAAGATTGAAGATAGAGGGTAGATATGATCATAGAAACTGTTGGGTTTGAAAAAATATTGGGAGTTAATCATACATTGAACTCCTCCGACTCCGACTCCGAGGCAGTAAGAGCGGTGGGAGCAAATTTTATAAAAAAAATTCTGTATGGGAGCCCCCTTAGGGAGTGAAGCTGGGGGGTAGGTATGTTTGGGAAAATGTTAGGCGGAATAAATGACTAGTGGTCGGTCATACATATAAACCCTCTAGGGGCGATTTCGGGGCAGTTGTGGGCCTTATTGTGGACTTTTCCACAATACCAAAAGTTTCTTGGTAAAAAGCAGGGGGATCGATTATGATTTTTTCCCATGGTTTCTTGGGCAAATTCATAAAAAAATAAGATTTTGATAACCGCTTGGTCGAGAAAAAAAATGACCCACTCTAATGGACATGGCTCAATCATCTTAAATCCAATTTCCTGAAATGAATTTGGACTTGAGATACTTGAGGTCTAACACGTCCCCTTTAAAGTGTTATACTTTTTCTCGTATCAAATGATATTTACCTTTATCCCTAAGGGTGAGGCTACAAAAATTAGAATTTTGTGCATAACTTATTATGGTGTAGCCAATTTTTTTCCATTACAGAAAAATAAATACCCATGCCACCCTAACAAACATACATTTGTCTATGTTGACAATATAATAAATATACAATGCTAGCATCATAATGTCATAATCGACTAGGCCATCATATTTTTTTGCTATATTTTATAAATATTAGCCTAGTGTATATGGTATTTGTTGATGCACACACACACAGGCATAGTCCCAACATATATACACATTTGACAACATTGACAACATTTATTGTTTTCCTTTGTCCTCATTTAATTTTCAATCAGGTCATTGTTTAACAAAGCCGTACAATGCCAGCAGTAAAAGCCAACAATATGTCAATGTTTTCATTGAATACACATTTACATAATGTAGTGAATGCAACACATATGGACACAAACCATCTCGGACGGGTCAAGAATATATGTATGTATATGTCAAACAAACTCTTCCATATGCAAAATTAAAGCCTATATTGGGTTTCTGCGAGACGGTGCTACGGCTTTGTTGAGAAATAATTTTACTGAGCAAGGTTTCGGGCCTATAACCTAATCGCTTAGATCGTGTGTTATCACACTTTGGTATTATTTTCTGTGGGATTTTGTAATGTTTTCTATAAGAGTTCGAAAGTTGGTTTTTCCGAAAACACCTCACCTAAGGCGTAGTCGCAGCCAACATTTGTATCAAATTATTTTTAATAAATAATTGCCAAAAATTGCTGCTTTGGATTATAGTAAAGATTTCCACCGCCATTAATACTTTAAGCGTTTTATTTGAAATTGAAAACAAAAGTTGTCAATGAATCATACTTTACTTGTAAAATTACTAATATAATGTTGTTACATATCGCTAAATAAGACGAGGAAGAAGACTTGTTGAATTGAAAGTTTTCATATGTGCGTCAAGGTGTGTCTTTTCTATCCTTAGATTTACCTTTCCCACGGTCCATTATACTTCGGTGTAAATTCGCGAATAAGTAAAACGTAAATTCTTATACTTATATGTTTAAGAGTTTATAAAAGTTTCATAATATATGCGAACACACACTTGCCAATTGGTGGTAAACGCGGCAATATACTTTATAATGCTTTTATGCATACAGACATACATGCATACTATGTGTGCTTATATTGTGTATAGGGTGGCCCCAAATTTGAACAGAAATTCTTGCTGTGGTTGATGAATGCCCGATTTTGTTGCTTACTGAATTGATAATTTCGATGCTGTTGTTTAAGACAAATCAAAGTAATAAGAATAAAAGAGTTGAGTATATGATCATGCAAATGTCCAAACAAATGTGTTTCATGTGGAAATAAATAAAAAACTGAGTGCTTTAAAAAATCCCTATTAATATTACTGGGTGCCGCTCGGCATGTAAAGTGAATCTTGCATCTCAAGCCGACTCATAATCTCCTTTGTGGTGGCACCTGGGCAACGTTGTTCATGAATAGCGACTGATAGTAAGCGACAAACCCCGAAGGTTGGGCTGGCAACCCGCCTTTAGTTCCTTTATTGGCTATGAAAACATGAGAAAGAAAAAGTAAGAAACGGAACCCCCCAAATGTTGATGACCGCCACAAACGTAATAAGGACCATGAATTAGGGATATGCTCCTGGAACGTCCGGACTCTGTATAGAGAAGGTGCCACAATTCGATGGGCGGATGTCCTCAAAAATTATAAGGCTGTCATCACCGCCATCCAGGAGAAAAGATGGGCTGGACAAGGATGCCCGAGACGTAAAAATTGCGACATCTATTACAGCTGTCATGCCGAAAAGCACGAATTTGGATGTGGATTTGTAGTTGGCGAGAGACTCAGACATCTTGTCTCGGGATTCATACATCATTTCCACATCACGCTGATTTGTGATCATGCCCCGACGGAAGAGCCTAGAGGAAATATACGAACGCTGCCCTGGCCACGACATTACAATTGTTCTGGGAGGGAAGATGTTCTTAGTCCACCGATCGGTAAATTCAGCCTGCATACCGACACGTCAGACAATGGGTTTAGGCTGGTTAGTTTCGCAGCGGGAAGGGACATGCTAGTGAATGGAACCAGATTCCAGCACAAAGATATCCACAAGGCAACTTGGCTATCCCCCGATCAAAACACCAAAATCAAATTGATCATGTGGTATTTGATGGCCGGCATGCATGATCCGTGGTGGTGCGTATGATCCGTGGTGGTAATATTGGCTCGGATCATTACCTTCTTGCAGCCAAGGTGCGTACAAGATTGAGCAGAGCGAAAAAAGCACGTAACCAAACACAAAGAAAGCTGGACATCGCTAAGATGCAAACCCCAGAGATAGCCACTGCCTACTCTAATCAGCTCTCCCAATTACTACGACACAACGCCTCTACTTCTGACGTTCCCGATCAGACGAAGTCTGGTACAATGAAGAATGTCGCATAGCATACGAGGAACAGGATGCAGCTTATAGGGCAACGCTACAGCCAATTGTAACCCGTGCTGTAAGGGAACGGCACAAGCAGACAGTAAAACACAGCTATTTAAGCGAAAAAACGTCTAAAGAAGAAACGGGAGAACGAGGATATAGAGCGGTACAGGGATAGAGGTGAGGCCGGAAAATTTTACCATAAAGTAAAAGCAAAAGGCTACGGTGATGGGCTCCGCTCCTGTAAGGACAAGGATGGTAATATGGTTGCAGATACGTAGATAGTGCTGCATATATGGAGAGAACACTTCCAGCAACTGCTGGTTCCAGAATGCAGCGCACGTGAAGTTATCACGCCAATTGTCGACGATGGCTTAGATTGCCCACCACCAAGTCAAGCCGAGGTAAGAAGAGCAATATCGTGGCTGAAGAACAATAAGCAGCCGGTGCCGATCCGGTGACGAGGAGCTGATAACGAACATGCACCAGCTTCTACGCACGGTTTGGCTTAAAAAGTGCATGCCCAATGATTGGAATCTAAGCGTATTATGTCCTGTGCTGATAAAAAGTGATCCAACTATCGCGCGATCAGCCTTTTACCCATCACATATAAGGTCCTTTCGAGTGTGCTATGTGAAAGTCTAAATCCAGTGTTATTCAACCTGATCGGGCCTTATCAGTGTGGCTTTAGACCTGGTAAATCAACAACTGACCACATATTCACACTTCCGCAAGTTCTGGAAAAGACCCAAAAGAACAGATCGACACGTACCATCTTTTCGTCGACTATGTATAAAACTGTCTTTGACAGCCCAATACGGCAAAAATTACTCGAAGCCATGGTATTCGAGCGAAGCTGATACGCCTTTGCGGACTGACTGACACAAAGTCTTCAGTGAAGATTGGCAAGGACCTTACGGAGCCATTCTGTACCAGACGAGGCCTAAAACAAGGCGACTGCCTATCGTGTGATCTCTTCAACATAGTGATGGAGATGATAATGAAAAAAGCTGCAGTAAACACGAGTGGCACGATATTCAACAAAAATCACATGCTTCTCGCGTACGCTGATGACGTAGACATCATCGGTCGAACTGCGGGATGTGACTGCAGCCTTCTCAGGCATACAGAAGGAATCAGCGAAAATGGGTCTAACGGTGAACGTGGACAAAATGAAGTTATTAGTTTCAACGAACAAAGAATCTACTCGTTTGGGAAACTGCCTGAACGTTGACAACTATAATTTCTAGGTGGTAGATAATTTTATCTACCTTGGCTCCGCCATCAACAAAACAAATAATGTCAGCCTCGAAATCCGGGAAGAATCCTGCTTGCTAATAAATGCTACTACGGACTAAGCAAACGATTCAATGGAGTAAGCAAGCTATACCAGATGGTGGTTCTACCTGTCTAGTTGTATGGTTCAGAAGCCTGGGTTATGAGAGAAAAATTCTCCGTAAAATTTTTACGGAGAATATCGGCGTCGAATGAATCATGGGCTGTACGAGCTGTACACTGACATTGACGTGATCATTTTGTACGCATCGACGAAAAATCTCCAGCTCAAAAAGTCGTCGACAATAAACTCGATGGACGGCGCAGAAGAGAGCGACCAACACTCCATTGGAAAGACCAGGTTACTGAGAGCCTTGCAGAACTTGATGTGACTCAAAATTGCGCTTATAACATTTTTCTACGTGCGGTATATAATCCGCTAGGATTGCAACGAAGTGCCAGCTCACTAAGTATGTATAAGAATATATAAGTTCTTTTCCATTCAGGCAATGTGGTAGGTGGGCGGGTCCTTTATGATAATTTCATGTAATTCAACACAGTTGTCACTAATACATCAGAGACAAATTGAGGCAATACCAATAACAATTTTGGAAAATATGAGTTTTCTCCATTTCAGTTGTCAGTTATAGATGAGAGACAAATCAAACTAAAATTTTTTTTCCATTTCAGGATATATGGGAGTTGGACGTGTTCTTTGAGATAATTTCATATAATTTAACACAGATGTCACTAATATATCAGATACATATCGAGTCAAATTCGGTTGTAACGTATGAGTAATATTAGTTTTATTCGGATTTTACATTAATCATACGCACATCTTTTCTATATTGTGGATCTATGGTTTACTAACACAGTGCAATGGCAAATCTGTGGATGGGTTAGGAATATAATACTGGCCTAGTACCTTACCCTGACTTGAAACATCTGACAGGATGTGGTCTTTGAAGTCACATATCATGCTGAGACTCCAATTTGCCAATAGAGAGTTCGAAATGTCTTACATGTGCGCGCCGTCTGTTGTGCGATGAAAAACTGTCAAAAAATACCCAATAAAATTAAGATGTCAGTTTGCCATCAGTCATGCTTGATATGTCAAGCTACAACAAATGAGTAAAGAAACCTGAAAATAAATCATACTTTATTAACCCATTTTCAAAAAAATTAATTTCCAAAAAATAAGTCAACTCCATATAACCCAAATGATTGGCTGATGACACTATCATCATTTTCCATAAATTTGTTTTTTTTTTTGTGTACTT
The DNA here is from genome assembly GCA_964034835.1 of Muscina levida. NCBI lineage: Eukaryota > Metazoa > Arthropoda > Insecta > Diptera > Muscidae > Muscina > Muscina levida. Next base: position 56,118,797 of record OZ035882.1, read on the forward strand.
TCTCTCAAAGACATTTGAGTGCCAGCCTAAAGTACTCACGTACTATAGCATATAACATACTGGTAACATATAGTATGTATAGAACTTATACCCATGGATGTATAAATGCGAGAAGTTTATGAAAATTGTATCTTTCATCTAACCGATTAGGCACGTTTACAGTATTTGCTTCCACAAAGGGAACATTGCGGAAGAAAACTCTCAAACACACACTCACACACACACACACACACACACAAATAAGAAAACGGAAAAGGAAATAACATTGTGAGTTTGGAGGAAGACACGTTCCGATGATGAACATCAGTTTTATTGCTTTAACATAATCAGTTTTCAAATAACTTTAACTCAATTTGCACCGGATGAAGTGCAGGAAAGAGGAGCACAGAGGTAGTGCTTGTGTAGAGACAAAGTTGGCACCGTTTAACCTGTCAAATAAATTTGACATGTTTATTCAATACTTAAATGACAACAAACACTCAACCAGGCTGAAGGAGTAGAGGGGGGAGGACGGTGTACGTTTGGAGTAGATACAATATTTACTAACACTTTAGTTGCCGGTGTGTTGAAGGTGAACATCCGTACGCACATTTATGTAAATAAGCTTATCATTCATTCATTTAACATATTTATTAATGATCACCAAAAAGGTATGATGAGTATATTTGGGTTGGGTGGAAGTTGAAGGGGAAAGTAGTAACAGTAACATGAAAGCCTGGCACAGTGGGTCATTTACAGTGGTATGTGATGATGAGGCTTATGACACATCCTGACGCTGACCCACATGAAGTCTTCAGTGAGGAATGGCAAGGACCTTACAGAGCCATTCTATAACAGATGAGACTAAAAACAAGGCAATGACCTATGATGTAACCTCTTTAACATAATGAAGGAGATGACAATGAGAAAAGTTCAAGTAAACTCGAGTGGCACATGCTACTTGCGGACGCGGATGACGTAGACATTATCGCCCAAAAACTGCGGTATGTGACTGCAACCTTCTTAGGAATACCGAAGGAATCAGTTAAAGGTGATCTAATAAGTTTGACTTCAACATCTATTATATTATTGCTAATAGAATCTGTTTTACAAGAGTTGTTTGAAATGGATTACGTGCCAGCTGGCAGGGCGGAAAACTATTTCGATAGTTGCCAAACTATCTCATCAGCACCCTTTGCTGTGACTCCTCCACTATCATCACAAACCTTAAGTGTAAAAAGCTCCACCAACGAATTGAGAAGCCCAAACACACCCGTGCGAAGATAGGATCTAACAATGAGAGATGGCAAAACGAAATTATTTTTTTCGACGAACAAAGAATCTAATCGTTCGGGACGCTGCGTGAAATTTGACAGCTACAATTTCGAAGTTGTAGATGATTTTATCTACTTCGGCTCCGCCATAAACAAAAATAATAGCGTCAACCTTGAAATCCGGAGAAAAATCAATGCTATTACGCATTTGGCAAGCGATTTAATGATAGAGCCCTCTATCGACGAAAAATTGCTGTATACCTGTCTTGATGTAGGGTGCAGAATCATGGTTAATGACACAAGCGGATCCGTAAAATATATGAACTTATCACCGTTAACGGATAGTATTGACGTTGTATGAATCATGAACTGTTAGATCTGTATATACTGTATGACACAGGCGTGTTCAAAAACTCGAACTCGAAAACTCGTAGACATTGAACACGGTGGACAACGCAAAAGAGGGCGACCAAAAACCCGATGGAAAGATTAGGTTACTGAGAAAATTGCAGAACTTGATGTAAAAAATTGGAGAAGAAGCACATAAGATCGAAGCGCATGCGGCTTTTAACCAAAATATATGACTGCCAGGAAGTGCCAGTAGGTGCCAGAAAGTAAGTAAGTGACGTGTATCGGATACGACATAAACAATCGATTCGCTTAAAATCCTATCCTATTAATGTTATTATTGCCTGTTTGTTTGTTTTTTTTTGTGGCTCAATCATATCTAAACGGTTGAACCGATTTCAGTGAAATTTGGTAGGCAGTTAGTATAGTTTATGGAAATTACCGTAGGCTATATATTTTTATTTGACCCTAGTGGGCGTGGCAAAACTTTTTTTTAGAGCTAGAATGATAAAATTTGATATACAGATAGTACTCGGCAACACGAATATGAATTTGCTAACGAAATTTAAATTTTGGATCTGTGGGCGGTAGGGGCGTGACTAAACAGTATTTTAGCCCTAGAGAAATAGAGAGAAATAGAGAAATAGAGAAATAAAAATTGGTACACAGATAGTATTCGCCAACACGAATATATATATGCAGATGAAATTTTAAATTTGGAGAAGTGGGACTGTATTTAAGACCTAGAGATTTACAATTTGGTACACAGATAGTACTCGACAACACGACTATGAATATGCAGACGAAGTTTAAATTTTGGATTAGTGGGCGTGACCAAACTGTATTTTAGCCCAGAGAAATAATATATGGTACACAGATAGTACTCGCCAACACGAATATATATATGCAGACAACATTTTAATTCTAGATCAGTGGGCGGAGGAGGCGTGACCAAATTTGGTACACAGATAGTTCTCTCTAATTCGAATGTGAATATGCAAACGACATTTTGGATCAGTGGGCGGAGGGGGCGTGACAAAACTGTATTTTAGCCCTAGAGAAGTCAAAATTGGTACACAGGTAGTACTCGGCTATACGAATATGAATATGCGGACGAAATTTTAATTTTCGACCAGTGGACGGAGTGGGTGTGACAAAACTTTATTTTAGCCCAGAGAGATAAAATATGGAATACAGATAGTACACGGAAAAACTAATATGAATATGCAGACGAAATTTTAAATTTGAAAAGTGGGCGGAGTGGGCGTGACCAAACAGTATTTTAGCCCTAGAGATATAAAATTTAGTACACAGATAGTACACGGTAATACGAATATGAGTATGCAGACGAAATTTATATTTTGGATCAATGGGCGGAGGGCGCGTGACCAAACAGTATTTTAGCCCCAGAGAGATAAAATTTAGTACACAGATAGTACTTGACAACACGAATATGAATATGCAAACGACATTTTAAATTTGGATCAGTGGGCGGAGGGGGCATGACCAAACTGTATTATGGCTCCAGAGAGATACAATATGGTACACAGATAGTACACGGCAAAACTAATATGAATATGCAGACGTTATATTAATTTTCGATCAGTGGGCGGAGGGGGCATGACCAAACTGTATTTTAGTCCCAGAGAGATACAATTTAGTACGCAGATAGTACTCCGCACTTCAGGTTCAATTTTGCAGACGAAATTGTTATTCTCAATCAGTGAGCGAAGGGGGCGTGGCAAAACTGTAATTTAGCCCCCAGAGCGATAACACAGTATAACATTTTTCAGTTCATTGGGACTCAATTCTGAGAACTGCAAGTAAAAGTAGTCCCAAAAAGAAGAAGTTCTGCATCATTCGTTTTGTCAAGTTACATACCATTATAATTTAATATCGATTTGAAGTTAGTAAGTATCGTATAGGAAAATTTGTCACGTTTAAGGCTCTTTTGTTTGGCATAACTCGAGAACCACTAGTCCGATTTAGCTGAAGCAAATGTTGTACTGTGCAATATGCAAAAAATTCTCGATACCAAAAAGTATAATTTATCAAAAAATTCATTTATTGCACCAAAAAGTACTGTTACTGTGCTTAAAAGTACATTTATCGTACCAAAAAGTGAATTTATTGCACCAAAAAGAATTTTCTTGGTATCAAAAAGTACTTTATTGGTGCCAAAAATAATAAATTGTATTGAAAAGTACTTTTAGTGTACACGAAAAGAACACCACAGAGTACCTTTAGTGTACCACAAATGTTCTAATAAGTACTTTTATTGTACCAAAATTAAGTGTGCAAAAAATGAATTTTATTGTATCAAAAAGTACTTTTATTTTATCAAAAAGCACTGTTGTTGAAGCAAAACGGAACGACTACAATGGTTTTTCTTAACTTTATAGTATTTTTAAATATTATTTGCTGACACTTTTTTAGTATTTTCAGAACATGTTTTTCAGAATTGGCAATAATTCGTCGGAAAAAATTATGTCGGTAAATTGTGACAAAACAACCTCATGTGCAGGATGCTGACTCTTTTTAAAGGGATATACTCACAATGATATCACTAGTATAAATGAGCCTTGGCACTGCACTTGGCAATGCAGACATGAATATACCGACAAAATATTTATTTTCGGTGAGCGAGAATATGAAGGCGAACATTTTATTATCGATCGGTGAGAAAAAGGGAAAAATGTTTTTAGGGGTATTTGAATGTTAGGTAATATTAGTTTACAGATAGTACTTGGCGCTATAGATAGGAATTTGCTGACGGAGTTTTTAATTTCGCTTAGTGAGACGTTGTTAGTTTGATCAGGTTAACTAGTAACTTGGGGTAACGAATTGTTTACAGAGCGTACAAGATCGACGCTTAAACTTAGTCCTTAACGTTAACAAGCTAAACATATTGAACGTATTCGTCAAGTATGCAATAGCGAAGCATTGCTAGGTGCACAATGTCAAAAAAATTTGAATATGTTATCCAATCTTAATCTAACATTGTATTACACATTTCACATACCAAAAAATCTTTTTCTATACATTTTTTGTAAACGAAATAATCCCCATATTGTATATGACATTGATATCCCCCCCCCCAATCCATTATGATATTGTTCGTGTTTTACTGCTATTCAATTAGGATAATATTAAATTGCGATTCTTTTTCTAGTATCATACAAAAAAAAAAAAAGAAGACAAAAGTCAATCCAACTACATAACTTTATATAAATTGTGTTACTCAGGGAAAACTACAGCTCATTAATAAAATGAAATGGATTTGTTATTAAATTAACAAACACACATACACACACAAAAAACCAGTTAAGTAATCCGCCCCCACTCCCCACAGTACTGTACAGAGAGACATAAACCATAGACAAAAGTTTGTGGTAATCAAATTTGCTCAGCGTTATTCCACAAATTACATTTATTGAAATTAAATACAACTGACACTCCACACACATACACATATATAAATAAACACTCAGACACTCACTTGCACACACAGGCAAGTGTAAGAGAATTATATATAAACAGTAACACCAAAGTTTTGTATGAACTCAAGAATATCTTCTTGACATATTTGTTCAACCATCCTGAAAGGATTCTTGGGTGTGGGGGAATGTGTGTATTCAAAGAGTAAAGTTGTGTATGTGGTAGTTGTGTGGGCAATGTGTATACATGTAGTACTTGTATCCGCTTAGGAAGTCGGTTAAGTTGGTAGCTATTATGTGGCAGAGATACACAAAGGGTTTTGATTTTAAGGATTTTGATACATTTAGTATTGTTGAACTTTTTAAACTTTAAATTTTGAATATTTTTAATGTAAATAAAGAAATATATTGTTAAGTTACCTAAATGGTATACCGCTAAATCATCGAGAACTTACCTATGATGGTGACATCGCCCTTTTCTCCATCAAGACATCTGACCTGCAGACAAAAATTTACCTTCTTAGCCAAAACGCACAAACTGTCGGGCTACATATAAACTCCACCAAAAAGGAGTGCTTAACCAGCGGTGATTCCGCGATATAAGCCTTAATGTTTCGAGTGAACCCCGAAAGATCGATGCCTACTACCTCTTTGTCGACTACAAAGCTGCCTTCGACTCTCCGATAAGGAATAAGTTATTTGAAGCTATGTCGGAGTTTGGAATTCCTGCAAAGCTAATACGAATTTGCAGATGTACCTTGAAAAAGACCAAAACCTCGCTAATGACTGGTAAGGATCAATCTGAACCATACAACATGGAAAGAGGTCTCAGGCAGGGTGATCGCTTATCATGTAGACTAATTAATATAGTTATGGATAAGGTGATGAGAAAGGCTAGTGTCAACATGTATGGCACCATATTCCACAAGAGCCACATGTCACGAGCTTATGCCGATGATATAGACAGCATTGGCCGAAATCTGCGTGATGTTACTGCAGTTTTCTCATCACTCGAACAGGAGTCAGCAAAAATGGGTTTAGCGGTCAGCGAGGACAAAACAAAAATAATGATTTCGACGTACAAAGAGTCCTTGACAATTATTGTTTTGAGGTAGTAGGTGAACTTACCTACCTAGGATCTTCCGTCAATAAGAAAAAAATGTCTGTATAGATGTCAAAGCTTCAGCGAGGAAGGTGTTTAAAGGCAAACCTGAAGGACGGCGCAGAGCAGGGAGACCCAAACTTCGTTTGAAGGACCAAGTGGTTGCCGACGTCCACCATCTGGTAGGACTAACTGGAGAACGCACGCAGAAGATCGAAGCATGTGAAAATCTTTAATACTTCAGGATTCTAATTTATGAATCATTAATCTCTCGCCGGGTACTATGGTGAACCATAGTCCCCTTAATTTTCTAAGTTGAGTATTTTGATTGTTACCCATTTGGGAATAACCAGAATCTCTCTTTGGAGGTCCCAAAGCAGCTAACAACGTCCGAGAGATCACGTATTCACAGGGCCATTGAACATCCGTTCAGTGGTAGCATATGTGAGAAGGCACAATGTTAAGTAACCTAAGCGGCACGCTACCACCGATGCGTCGTAGAGAGTGGGTTACAGAAGTTACTGAAGCTCAACACAACGGCTCTCTTAGTGGCTTTGGCAGCCGCAAGAAACTAGAATCGGCCACGGTGGCCTAATAAGCCACTCTCCTTAAACAAAACAATTATTATAAAAACACGAAGAAAAAAAAACAGCAAAAAACAAACAACTTTATAAGGACCATGATATAAGGATATGCAACTGGAATGTCCGAACTCTCTACAGAGAAGATGCATCTATCCAATTGCCGGATATCCTCGACAAATACAAGGCTGACATCACCGACATATAGGAAATGCGATAGACAGGACAGAGATGCACACGACGAAAGAACTGTGATATCTTTTACAGCTGCCATGCAGAAAGACACGAAATTGGATGTGGATTCATAGTCGGCAAAGCGAATTCGACATCTGTTCTTGCGGTTTTATCCTGTAAGTGGCCGAAAAGACAGTATCCGCATCAAGGCGAAATATTTTTATATTTACACTGATTTGTGTACACGCCCCGACGGAAGACAAAGATTAGGACATTAAAGATGCCTTCTATGAGCGCCTGTGGGATATATAGGACCACTGCCCTGCACATGACATTACAATTGTTCTGGGAGATTTTAATGTTCAAATAGGATAGAAAGATAGATGCTCTTGGTTCAGCAGTCGGGAAATTCAATCTGCACAACAACACCTCCGATAATGGATACAGACTGGCTAGTTTCGCGTCGGCAAGAAACATGGTTGTGAGTTGAACCAGATTCCTGCATAAAGATATCTACAAGACAATACGTGATAAATGAGGACAAAACCAAGTTATTCGACGAACAAAGAGTTTACTCTTCTGGGAAGTTGTGTGAACGTTGACAACTTTACCTTTGAAGTGGTAAATGATTTTGTCTACTTGGCACAAAGTCAACAAACATAAAAATGTCAGACTGGAAATGAAGAGACGAGTATTGATCTCAAGCCACTGACACAAAGTGAAAAGCAAGCGATTTAATGACAAAGTTCTCTGTCGACGGACAAAAATCCAACTGTTCTAGACACTAATTCAACCTGTCTTGCTGTACAGCGCAGAATCCTGGGCAATGACATAAGCGGATCAATCTATTCTGGGAGTCTTCGAGATAAAAATACTTCGCAAAATATTTGAATTCATCATCGTTAACGGCGAGTATCGTCGTTAAATGAACCATGAGCTGTATTAGCTGTACAACGTCATCGACGTAGTCAAGCGTGTTCAAATATGCCTAATGCGCTGGCTTGGACATGTTGTACGAATGGATGAAAATGCTCCAGCTCGAAAAGTCTTTGGCAATAAACTTTATGGGCGGAACGGGAGGGGGCGACCAAAACTTAGTTACATGGGCCAGGTGAAAGAGCTGTTATCTACGCAGTATGTGACGAACTATCTACTGAGCGCAAACGGCCGAAGCGATTGGAATTCTATTTGACGTGTGGCTACTGATGGATGAATTTCTGTTGTTGCTGCCAAATATAAAGAAGATCGGATGGAAAACTGCAGTATACACTACTGTTGCCTTCTTAACATTGACTGAGGACTTCATGATGTTACTGCGATCTTTTCAAGCATTGACAATCAGTCGTTAAACGTGGGTCTAATGATAGATGAGGATTAACTCAAATTATTTTTTTCAACGAAAAATGATACTACTAAGCTGGTAAGCCGCGTTAACGTAGATAACTTTGAAGTAGTATATTATCTTGTCTGGTTTAAGTACGACGTAAATATAAACAATATGTCAGCCGGTAATTTTAGAAACGAATGTTCATCAAAAACTGCTGTTACTATGAGCTATAAACGCGTTTTAATGACAATTCCCTTTCTTCACAAACTAATATCCAACTTTACAAGACGCTGGTCTTACCTTTATTGCTCTACGGCAGTGTCAGGCAAAACCGAACTCACGCACAAACAAATATTATTTGCTTGTTTATGTGAATGTGAAGCAAGAGTGCTTGGTGTTGCTTTTACAACACTCCAGCAAAGACTTACTACCGACTAACTGTATTAATTCCTTTCAAGTACAAGGTGACATAAAGTAAAAAGTACTGCAGCGCATTCAGATGACTTTTAGTTTCTGTTCTCTTCTCGGTTGGATAAACTCGAAGTGGGGCGTTTAAAACGGATACTAAGTTGCCAAGGCTGATCTGACGACAAATTCAAATAACCAACACATATCCCGAAATGCCGATACGAAGCTGAATTGCCGTTAAACCAGAGTTGTCAACAATATCCGGAGTTGTTGATACAAGGCTGGATTGCCGCGTATGTGTGAATTGTCGATCGTGTGTGTGTGTGGAAAATGCGATTACTTGCCTAGGCCAAGTGAGGCTATGGGTTGCCTAAGACTGGTCTACGGTAATGGCATAAGCGAATGAATCTGTTGAGAGAAAATTACTCGAGAAAGTGCATCATTATTAATCGAGAGCACAGTCGTCATAATTGCTGTAGCAAAGTACTTGGAATTCTTTTCTGCGTGCCGTAACTGAAGGATACAAATCTGTTATATCCACCATATCGGACAAAAGAATAACATTTTGAGTATTTCGAACATTTGGCATATCGTGAATATCTTAATATTTTTAGTATAATATTAAGATTGTCTACAAAATACAAATACATACTAATCATCCTGTTTGCTCTATTAGTTTTAGCAATTGTATATATCCACACAATTTGTCATCAGTGTCCTGTGCTGTAGTTACTATTGTACGTGTGTCATTGATAATACAATTGTGTTAAGTTTGTGTCGCTTGTGTGTGTGTGTGTGTGAGTAGAAAAGTGCTGCAATATTATCCTTTGTCTGCATTGCTTTCATACACTCGTGTCGCACTCTCTCGCATAGTACAACTATATTGGTTTGCGCGTGTATGTATGTGTGTGTGTGTGTGCAACATCCTGCAAATGCGTTACGGACAAATGCACATTCTACTTTAAGTTTACAATGAAGGGAATAGCTTCTTTGTCCTTATCTCTAAGTGGGTTACTATATATATGAAGTCATTCGCCCGTAGTAACGACGATCGAGTGCTTAGTACATTCTTCCCCCCTCCCCCCAACCCGTTAGGTATTGCCCGGTTTATTGTCTGTGTTATAGTTTATTCACGTATTTGTCACTCGCACCGTTAACACAAACGACTTAAGGGCAATTCCATATTAGAGCCAAGTCATTGCATTCGATGACTGTTCAAGGTAAAAGGACTTTTGTGATGTGACAAATTTTATGTTTTCAATATACCGCGTGTGACACAGATGAGTGCAATAAACTTATTACTGTAGACTTTGGCAACAAACGAAGATAACGGAGTTCCAATGAAATGTTTACTTCGGTACATGATCTAGAATGATGTACAAATCCAATTGTAATAACTGGAAAGAATCAAGAGTGAATATTGACCGAACCAGAGCCGGGTTTAAAGTCTGATTGATAAACCGATTACAATGCTGCCTTCTACAGTCCAATAAGACAAAACCCTATAAAATAACAATCTGTATATCGATTTTGTATTAGACAGTCCCATAAGACAGAAACTATTAGAAACTATAGGGGATGACACCAAGCGAAGCTTTAGACAAGCGAGACTTAGTCTGCGATCTATTTATCATCATAAAGGAGATGATCATGCAGAAGGCTGCGGTTAACACGACTGGCAGCATCTTTGATAAAAATAGCATGATGCAGGCATATGCCGATCATTGAGATATCATAGGCTAAGGACTGCGGAATGTTACTTCTTTCTTTCGTTTGGTACGCTGCGTGAATGTACTATACGCTAAACAAGCGATTTAATGACAAATGTCCTTTCTGGGCGAACCAAGATCCAACTCTGCATGTTACTGATAACACAAGCGGATTAATCTATTCTAGGCGTATTTGAGAGAAAAATACTTCACAGAATATCTGGAACCATAATCGTTAACGGCAAGCACCGTCGTCGTAAGAACCATGAGCTGTATAACAACATCGACGTTATTAAGCGCGTTCAAATAGACCGAATAAGCTGGCTTGGACACGTTGGACGAATGGATGAACCATGTGTAGCAGCTGTTGTCTATAATTGGTGTGACTATCTATCTGTGAAGCGCAAAAGACCGAAGCATTTGGAATTATTCCCTACTTTCAAGAAAAATCTACTGAGTTGTTATTCCGAAAGGTTTCGTGGGTCCTTACGAACACCTTAGAGGCGACTAGACTTACCTCAGCCGGCGACAAAAACAACGTAACAAGCATCATTTGTTATCGCTCTTTTTCCCCTTAGTAATAGACTCATATGACTACATGCGATAATCGACATCTAATCCACAAAAAAAACTACAACAACAACTCATTACATATTGTATTTTAATTTCATGTCAGAGAACATTATCATCATCAGAAGCCAACGGTGAGAGAGCATTGTGAATGTGAGGTGGTTATTCTTGCCAGACGAGTCCTCATCAGTGGATTAACAACTAAATTCGTTAGAAAGTGTGAGTATGTACGTAAGTGTTTGCGTACAACAACAACAATTGCCTAACAATGTTGTGAACCGTTGTCAACATCAAGTGTCAACCACATTAAAGTATCATATTTTTTGTTGTCGTTGTTGTTGGTTGCCACGTCAACCCAAAAAAAAAAGGATAAAGGTAGGCTCACACACACACACACACACAACTATGTACAAGGTGATACTATTACGCCAGCATCGACTTACAAAGTAAGTTAGACAGCCACATTGAGTCAGTAGAAGCGAGCAGAAAAATCTTTTGCCGTATGGTTTGCCTAACATCCTAGCAACCAAACACGGCTGACATATAAAAGGCGATACATTCGAATGACTGATGAACAAAAAGGATTGCGATTGGCAGAAGTAGTTGTGAAAAGACACATTTTTCCAGTTTTTTTTCTCGGGTAGTTGTTGATTTTCTTGCCTTTTCTGCTGCATTGTAATGCTCTAGAAAATCTTGTTACAAACACACACACACACTCAAACAAGCAGGTCCTTGCATACATTCACAACCACTTAACATTGTATATACCTACATATGTATATTCAATCTTGTTGTCATCGGCAATTTGGTTTTCATCAAACAGAAATGATGATAAGTACTTATTCTTGTTGACTTGACTCTTCTTTAGCAATATGCGAGCATTCTCTTGGCTGCCACTAAGTCTCCTGAAGCGGGTTGAACTGCACAATATATTCACGTATATTCTGCAACATGATTTAAGGCTTTTCATCAAAGAACGATGTAGTGTAGTTTCATTTATCGTTTTATTTTTCAATAACTTTAAATAAATTTGCTACGGCAACAAGGATATGGCAGAGGGGGCAAACGTTCATGGACCACTTGCATATTGAGGAACCACTTATTCATGGGTGAACTTCTTGTTTTAGCAAAGAAATTTGCTGTTGCTAACAAATTAGTAAGGATAATTGAAAAGTCATTTAAAGGCACATCGATATAGGCTACACCGAAAAAAATTCGTTGTTGATTTTGAAAAGTTAAAATCGTAACATGCCATGTACGACGTCAATGCTTCGCTATTGCTTACTTGACGAATACTTATAATATGTTTGGCACGCCTACTTAAATGGCTATGTTTATGCGTCGTTCTTGTATGCTCTATAAACAATTCGTTACCCCAAGTTACTCCTTAACCTGATCAAACTAACCAAGTCTGACTAACCGATATTAAAACATTCGTCTGAAAATTCATGTCTATAGCGCCAAGTATTGTCTGTATACAAATATTACCTTACACAGTACAACATTTTTCAGCTCTTTGATTTGGGACTCAATTCTGAGAACTACACGTGAAAGTAGCCCCGAAAGGAAGAAGTTCTGCATCATTCGTTTTGCCAAGTTACATGCCATAATAATTTAATATCGATTTAAAGTTAGTGAGTATCGTATAGGGGAATTTGTCACGTTTTAGGCTCTTTTGTTTGGCATAACTCGAGAACCTCCAGCTGAAACAAATTAAAAAAAAAAAAATAAGAATTACAATTTCTTTAATCTGTTCATATAACGTTTCCTTACATAAGCAACATGTTTACTTTTCCATTCATCAAATGATTTTGAACTGGGTTTATTTTGAAGCAGTAACAATAACGTGGAATATTACTTATGATTATTATACGCCACCTTATAGCAATATAACAAAAGAACCTAAAACGTGTCAAATTTCCCTATACGATACTTACATAACGGGTCCGCCATCTAACGTTTTTTTTTCAACTTGTCCTTATTTCGTGAATGGTAACACTTAGCTCATGTCTGATTTGATAGATAATTAGTTTTATTCTTCCGCTGAACGAATATGGCTATGTATACGCTTGAACAACGCTAGGAAATATTGCAAAATTACTTTGAAAATCATCATGCCGATTTTGCCAAAAAAAAATCATCTTTTCGGATGAAGCTCATTTTGATCTTGATGCCGATTTTGCCAAAAAAAAAATCATCTTTTCAGATGAAGCTCATTTTGATCTTGGCGGGTATGTAAACAAGCTAAATTGTCGCATTTGGGGCACAGAAAACCCGCACGCATACATTAAAAAGCCGATGCACCCAAAACGAGTCACCGTTTTGGTGTGGATTTTGGTCCAGAGGCATAATTGGGCCATTTTTCTTCGAAAATGATAACGATGGCCGCGATCGTTATCGGACCATTTGGACGAATTTTTGTTCACAAAAATTGAAGAGGAGGATATTGGAAACATTTGGTTTCAACAGGATAGCGCTTTGTGCGACACAGCCGAAGCTAGACTCGATGTTTTGCGCCCTGTTTTTGAAGATCGCATTATCAGCAGCAAAGCTGATGTCGTTTGGCCACCTCGGAGCTGCGATTTGACACAGTTGGACTATTATTTGTGGGGTGCCCTCAAAGGTAAGTGTTACGCCGACAAGCCAGAGACAATTGACGCTTTAAAGGACAAAATTCGTGAAGCCATTGGTGAAATACAGCTGCACACATTCGATAATGTGCTTAAAAATTGGACCGATCGTGTAGGCTACTGCATGGCCAGCCTAGGCAGCCATTTGAATGAAATTATTTTCCATTATTAACCGAAAGGATTGTACTTACAAATAAAAAAAGAAATTTGAAAAAATATGTTATTCAGTAGTTTTTTTTATAGCATCTTCAAAAAAAAAAAGTTATTTGGCGGACCCTTTACTTCAAATCGTTATTAAATTACTATGGCATTTAACTTGACAAAACGAATGATGCAGAACTTCTTCTTTTTTGGGCTATTTTTACGTGCTGTTCTCAGAATTGAGTCCCAAAATCTTATGTTGTACTGTGCTATATAGTCTTTAAAACATTTTTCCAACTTTCCCTTCTGTCCACCGATCGGAAATAAGTTGTTCGAGTACTATAAAGGCTCATTTACATTACTGACATCATTGTCAGTATTTCCCTTTAAAATGTGTCAGCATCTTGAAAATAAGTTTGTTTTGTCAGAATTTACCGACATACTTGTTGTACTTTACAATAAATACTATTTTTTGGTACAAATAAAATACTCTTTGATAAGTATTTAGAGCAAAAAAAATACTTTGCTCAATTCAGTTGAAGTGCTTTTCAATTTTTGTCATAAAGAATATGACGTCAGATCTGTACACATAAAAAGTATAAAAGGGAAAAGTTGAACTGGAAAGTTTGTCATTATATAAAAATATTTGGTGGTGTACAGAATTGAAATATAATAAAATAAAAACCTGAAGGTCTATAAAAAAAAAGAGTTTCTACCATAGATGTTCTATTTGGAACAATAATGTACTTTTTTGTATAATATGTACAATAATAACAAATTTTACTTTTTGGTATGATATAAATGTACTTTTTAGTACAAAAAATACATTTTTTGATACAATAAATTGTACTTTTTGGTACAATATATGTACATTTTGATCAAATAAATTGCACTTTTTAGTATCGAATCTTATATATAAAAATGAATCGATGTGCAGTTGTCTCGCTAAAACTCAAAAACGGCTGGACCGATTTTCAAAATTTTTTTTTTGTTTTGTTCGCTATAGCTTCCGGATGGTTTAAAAGGTTTTATTTTTTCAAAAAGTGGGCGGCGCCACGCCCCTTTTTTCAAATATCGCTCAGACGGCTTTTCTAATAGACCGATTGATTCAAAAATTTTACCATGAGGTACTGTTGACCTGTAGATAGTTCCTGACTACATTTGGTTGTAATTGGATAAAGGGGCGTGGCACCGCCCATACAACTTGAAAATTAAAAAGGCTATATTTCATAAACTATCAGAGGTATGAAGATGAGATTTGGTATATATGATGCTCGGACAGTTAGAATTACAGCCAGGGGGCAAGTGGGCGGTGCCACGCCCTCTTTTCAAAAATCGCTCTAACGGCTTTTCTAATAGACTATCAATCAGTCTATTTTTACCAAGTGGTACTGTTGACCTGTTTATAGTCCCTGGCTATATTTGGTTGTGATTGGATAAGTGGGCGTGGCACCGCCCATACAACTTGAAAATCAAAAAGGCTATATCTCATGAACTATCAGAGGTATGAAGATGAGATTTTGTATATATATTGTTCGTACAGTTAGAATTACAGACGAGGTGCAAGTGGGCGGTGCCACGCCCTCTTTTAAAGAATCACTCGAACTGCTTTTCTAATAGACCGATTGATACGAAAATTTTACCAAGTGGTACTGTTGACCTGTTGATAGTCCCTGGCTATATTTGGTTGTGATTGGATAAAGGGACGTGGCACCGCCCATACAACGTGAAAATTAAAACGGCTTCAGGGGTATGAAGATGAGATTTGGTATATATGTTATTGGAGCAGTATTAATTACTGCCAGGGAGGAAGAAGGCGGTGCCACACCACTTTTTCAAAAATCGCTCTGACGGCTTTTCTAATTGACTGATTTATAAGATAATTTTAAAAAGTGGTACTAATGACCTGTTGTAAGTCACTGGCTGTACTTAGTTGTGATTGGATAAAGGAGCGTGGCACCGCCCATACAACTTTAAAGTAAAAAAGACTATATCTCATGACCTATCAGTGGTATGAAGGTGTGATTTGTTACATATTTTGTTGTTGCTGTATGAATTAGAGTAATGGTGGAAGTTTGCTGTTCCACACCCCTTTTAAAACAAACAGTAATAACTGTAAAAATTTCACAGAACATTGCTGTTCGCCTAGAGATATGAACAGTAAGGTGGGCCAATTTTTTTTTTTCGCAAAAATCGTAACCAAAATTGGAATCTACGATGAATTGTAAGAAAATTTCACCAATAAACTTTGTGTCTAAAATCAATTCCTAGCTCGCGTTGGGAAGCATGAAGATTTCAGATAGAGATTTTTTTTGGTTTTTAAATGAGCACAAACCGAAAACTTCAGATATATATATTGAGATATTGAGACCTTCTGCGTAAAACTGACTTCCCAACAAACTAAATGATGTATTACAGAAGCAAATCTATGTATTGGTTAAAAAGTTATGGCCTCTGAGAGTTGGCATACAGAAATTAAGTTTTTAAAAATCATGTTTTAGAATATTGGGCGGGATCCCAATAAAAAAATCAAAAATATACTATTCTTTTCGTCTTGGTCTCCTAACATCGGAATAATAGGTAAACATTAGAGCCGGGGCCCATAGGTTTGAAGCAACTGAATAATTGCTCATTGCTTAAAGCGAGAAGCTATCCCATACCTCATTCATGGGGTGCAAAGGGAAATTAAGTTTTTTAAGTTTTTTAAAAAAAAATCTCTACATGAAATCTTCATGCTTCTCAGCGCGAACTAGGAATTGTTTAAAGACATATAGTTTTCTAAGAATTCTTCGTACATTCCAATACTGATATACGATTAACACGTTTTTTTTTTTGACGCGAACTAATTGATTTGCCCTAATGATCAGGCTATTTCGAACTAAATATGTTAAAAGTGCCGAGGCGCTGCCCACGCACTTCACTAGTTAACATTTTAACTGTATCAAATAATGGTCCGGTGTAGGCAGTTGAGGATGCGCAGACTAAAATAGTGATTTTTTTTTTAATTTACTTTACAGGTATGTATCGAATCGGTAATAAATCATATAGATAGAAAAATTAAGCAATATTCATTGTAGTTATACTACAATGGTTAAATTTTTATAGTATATCAGAGGTAACATTAGCAAACAATTGTTAATAACCTATGAATGGGGTATTTTTATTGACATATAGAACTTCTGATAGGTATAAGTGTAAATCTAGCTGTCATACTAATGAAGTCTTATAGACTTTCGTTTAGTATACTTTGCAAAATCACCATGTAAAAACTAAACAAGAACAACGTTTACAAATCTTGCAAATTTTTTTTTTAAATGCACGTTCTGTTCGCCAAGCTTATGGAGGTTGAGGGTGCATATAATAATCCATCTGAACAGCTAATAGAAGCCATCGTCGCTGTAGACGTTAGTGTGACAGGGGACTCGAATTTATCGAATCGACGTCTTTCTCAGCAACTAGGTCTCTGCAAATGCTGAGGAAAGATCTTGGCCCACATTCATATAAAATCCAACTGGTAGAAGAACTAGAGCCAGTGGGCGATCAATTGATTTTTTTATTTATCATGTCATTGCATATTATTTGAAGGAGAAATAGTTCCAACACGACGGCGTAACATGCCATACAGCGCGTGAGACCATCACTTTGTTAAGCCAAACGTTGGTGACCGAATTATATAAAAAAATGGTAATACGAGTTCAATACAAAAATAGTATTCGGATTTTTCTTGATCCGTGTGAGAAGAAGACATGAAAAAAGAAGATTTTATGGCTAAAGGCATGAAGCTTCAAACGGAATTTTCATTTGCAGTCAATTGGCGGAGAAGCCATAACAAAAGTGCTTTTTATGCCCAAAGCGATAATTAGTATCCGCTACTACAGATCAAAATAAAAACTAAATTTTGATCCTTAGCGGAATGTCTGTTTCCGATTTGTGGAAGAAGTGGTTTTTCGCCCTACATACAGAAAAAACTTAATCTACATGTCGTCACTATAGATATGACTTTGCTGATGAACTTTTTATTAGCATTTACAACAATAAAACGTAATTGGTTAACTTCCATGTTAAGGAGTTACTTTAAATAAGTTACATAAGTAAATAAACTCAACACATTATTGTCAAGCCGTTTTCAAAGTACTTTGTAGACCTTAATGAGAAATATATTACAAGTTAATATGCAATAGCGAAGCATTGCCGGGCCCACTAGTCTATATATATAAAAGGCTTGGGTGACTGACTGATTACTCCCCAGCCCAAACGGCTAAAGCTAGAACCGTGAAATTTAGAATATAGGTTTCTTTGAAGACGTAGGCGCGCACTAAGAAGGGATTTTTAGAAATTCGGACTGCAAGGGGGTAAAATGGGCGTGGCACCGCCCCATACAACTGGAATTTTAAAATGGCTGTATCTTGTAAACCATTACAGGTACGAAGTCGAGATTTGGTACGAATAACGGTCGTATAAGAAAAAATACTTTGTTTGTGGAAAGTGGGCGGTGCCACACCCCTTTTTAAAAAATAGTTATATTGGCCAAATAAATGAGCCGATTGCAATTGAATTTTCTATGTGTGCTACTATCCATAAGGTCTCTATCATAGGCTACATGAAAACATAAGTATATAAAGGAGCGTGGCACCGCCCACACAAACCAAAATTTCAATAGGTCATATCTCAAGAGCCATTAAAGATATGAAGATGAGATTTGTTACATATGTTACTGATACAAAGAGTATTACGTCTCGCTGGAAAATGGGCGGTGCCACGCCACTTTTGAAAAAATCGTTATCTGGACGAAATAAAGGGACCGATTGCAATGAAACATTCACTGTGTAGTACTATCCGTAGGTTCTTTATCAGCGGCTACATAAAAACATAATTAGACAAAGGGGCGTGATAGAGAGCCGCCAGATGCGGTTTTTAGAAATTCGAATATTCAGGGGTAAAAAAGTCGAAAAGGGATAAAACTAGTACCATCACCCAGACCAAACGGCTAAAGCTATAATCGTATATGGGCATGCTTCTTATAGAATTAGAGGGGGTACCAGTCCATTTTAGTTGTGTGATACGATTGTTCCTTTTGAAAAAAACTAAAACGGTACAATCTTTCAGATGAAGCTACAATCACATAAATGGAGCGTTCGTTCGTCTTATGAAGCGTTTGCATTTTATATGTATTGCTTAAAGTCCTAAGAAGATTTATTGTAAGTACGGGTGAAGCAACGCGAGCCGGGAAAGCAAGTTATCTATATATCTAATATTATCGCTCTAGGGCTAAAACATTTCCCTCGGTCTACTGATCCAAAATGTCTTCTGAATAATCATATTCGTGTTGTTGTGTACTATCTCGGTGCCCCTAGGTCTTCCCTAGCTCTAAAAATATGTTATGTGGTCGAAAATTAGAATTTAAATACAGTTATGCCACACCCTCTCCGCCCACTGATCTAAATTTAAAATTTAGTCTGCATATTTATATTCGTGTAGCCGAGTACTATCTGTATACTAAATTTTATTTTTCTAGGGATAAAATACAGTTAAATACACCCCCTCCGACCACTGATCCAACATTAAAACATCGCCTACATATTTATGTTACTATCAGGGTGCCGAGTTGTATATCTTTAGGGCATAAATACAGCTTTTCCACCCCCACTGACCCAAAATTTACATTTCGTTTCCATATTTATATTCGTGTTGTCGAATGCTATCTGTGTATCAAATTTTATCTCTCTAGGACTACAACACAGTTCTGCCTCGCCCACTTCCCCCAATGCTCCAAAATAAAACAATCATCTGCACATTGATATAAGTATTGCCGTGTGCCAACTGGTTATCAACTATTATCTCTCTAGGGATAAAATACAGTTTTGCCACACCCCCTCCGCCCACTGATCGACAATTTTATAGCCTTTTTACACCGGAACGTATTTAACATATATCCGCGTTAATCCGCATCTTTGTTGGATGCGGCCAAAATGCTAACATTTTTACATGTATTTTGTTTTTGGAAAGATGGTCATATTTTCGCAACCATGAAAGATGCGGAAAAATACACAGAGTTGTACTCTGAAAATTGGAATTTAAGCGATTTTTCTCAGTAATGTTGATCCCGCAGCCACCATTTTCGTTGTTTGTTTACATTTATCGGAAAAAATGCCAAACAACATGGACGGATAAAAAATTTACATTTTTATCAAAATATTAATAAATGGTTATTCCAATTAGTTAAAACTATTCGCGCTTCGTGGAATACTGCCTCCGTAACAATGTTAATAGGTTTGTGGCAGGAAAAACTTGCAGTTTTACAAGGCAAATGGAAAAATGTGTGAGCTAGACAACAGCTGACAATATGCGAAACTGCAGTGTAAAACCACTTTTTAGCATTCCGCATCTTCAGCTCAAAATGCGGAATGCTATTTTGGTGTAATATTGATATTCGTGTAGTTGAGTACTATCTGTGAACCAAATTGTATTTCTCTAGAGCTAAAATACAGTTTTGCCACACCCCCTTCGCCCACAGCTCCAAAATTAATATTCCGTCTGCATATTCATATTTATGTTGCCAAGCACTATCTGTGTATCAAATTTTATCTCCCTAGCTCTAAAAAAAGTTATGCCACGCCCACACCGCCCATAGGGTCAAAAATTAAAAAATCTCTAGCCTACGGTAATTTCCATATAGTACCAACAAGCCACTAAATGTTCGGCCTAATTTTTGTGATTATACCTTTAGTCCTTGCTCTGAGCGATGGTACCACTTTTTCCCCTAAAAGTGAAAATTTCGAAAAATCCCTTTGTACCGCACAACTACTTTATATGTTAAGTATACGACCCAATTGCCGATGGGATTGATATTGAGAGTTTTTTGATCGTTTTTCACTTGGGTATTCAGAAATTTATGTTGTTGTGACAAAAAAAAAATATCCTATCCTGCGTATATCATCATAATTGGCAAGACACATGAATTTTATAGCCATTCCGAACCATTTACTTGCCAGCCTTTACACTCCACCCAGACGACAACTCTTCGTCAGTTGTAAGCCCCAAAACTGCGATGAAAAGTAAACATCCTTTAACAGCCGCACAACAATAACATAAAAACAGCAGCAGCAGATTACATTTCTCACTCATTAATATATTAAAAGTAATTTGAAATATTTCCATCATATCTAAATTTAAAATTTGAAAGTACCTTCTCGATACCTTCACATCTACCTTATCATGCTGCAGCGTTACGCACGTTTTATGTTGGCATGAAACTTCACTTAAAACATTCAATATGCCATTACGACCTCATTCAACTTTCACTTTGAAAATGTTACGTCTGTCAGTGACACAAACGCTTATAAATGATAAAATAAAAAAAAAACATAACATAACATATTTCGGCAGTGAGCAGTGCGGACGACGAGTTGAGCGAGCGAGTCAGTTAGAAGGACATTTGCAAAATATTTCGTGATGAGAGCAGAAGAGTTTCGGGTCAGATCAGAAGGGGAAGGGCAAGGAAGGAAAGGTTTGAAATACAATGAGTGATGAAACCACAGCGCATTTTAAAAGAAAGGCAAATAACAAAGCACAAATTTGATGTAATCTGCTTGTGTTGCCTATGCACACACATGAATATTCAGATGAGAAGTGAATTTATTAAAACATCAATTTTAAAAAGCGAAATTCGTATGAATATTACATCGACAGGCGTATTTACGCTTAAAGGGAGTTTCCAAAAAAAAAAAAAAATTGAATAGTGTCTACTTCTTGGATGTTAAAGTACTTGAACATCAGGTTGGAAACCATGAATTTAACATGATTTTGCAAAAGTACTAATGCTATTCTTTCATTTCAACTCAATGATTTGGGACTCAATTCTAAGAACTGCACGTCAAAGTAGCCCCAAAAAGAAGAATTTCTGCATCATTCGTTTTGTCAAGTTACATGCCATAAAAATATAATACCGATTTGGTTTGTCAGTATTGTATAGGGGAATTTGTCACGTTTACATAAGCAACAGTTTCATCAATGAGCTGAACAATTTTGTACTGTGCTATCAATAAACTCAAATCTCCAATCACATCGGCAATTGGGACGAATACTTAACATATGAAGTAGTTGTGTTATACAAAGGGATTTTTCGAAATCCAAAGAGATAAAATTTGATACACAGAAAGTATTCGACAACACGAATATTAATATGCAAACGAAATTTAAATTTTGGATCTGTGGGCGTGAAAAAACTGCATATTAGCCCTAGAGAAAATTAATTTAGCACCCAGATAGTAATATAAATATGTAGGCGTAGTTTTAATGTTGGATCACAGGGCGGAAGGGGCGTGGCAAAACTGTATTTTAGCGCCAGAGAGATAAAATTTGATACACAGATAGTACTCGACAACACGAATATGAATATGCAGAGGAAAATTAAATTTTCGACCAGTGGGCGGACTGGGCGTGACCAAACTGTATTTTAGCCTCAGAGAGATAAAATTTAATACACAAATAGTATTCGACAACACGAATATAAATATGCAAACGACATTTTAATTTTGTATTGTAGTCCTAGAGAGATAAAATTAGATACACAGATAGTATTCGACAATTTATGCAAATGAAATTAAAATTTTGGATCAGTGGGCGGAGTGGGCGTGGAAAAACTGTAGTTTAGTCCTAGAGAGTTAAAAATTGGTACACAGATGGTACTCGACAGCACGAATATGAATATGCAGACGAAATTTTAACTTTGTATCATTGGGAGAAGAAAGAGAGATAAAAGAGATAAATGACAACACGAATATGCCAACGACATTTTAATTGTGCAGAATTTGGGGAAAAGGGCATCGCAAAACTGTATTTAAGTCCTAGAGAGATAAAATTTGATACCCTATCAGTATTCGACAACACGAATATTAATATCGAAACGAAATTTAAATTTGGGGTCAGTGGGCGGGGAAAAACTGTATTTTAGGCAAAGAGAGAAAAAATTTAGCACCCAGATAGTAATTTAAATATGTAGGCGAAGTTTTAATGTTGGGTCAGTGGGCGGAGGGGGTGTGGCAAAACTGTATTTAAGCCCGAGAGACATACAATTTGATACACAGATATTACTCAACAACACGAATATGAATAGGCAGACGAAATTTCAATTTTGGGTCATTGGAAGAAAAGGGTGGGGCCAAACTGTATCTAAGTTTGAGAGAGATAAAATTTGGTACACAGAAAGTATTCGACAGCACGAATATTTATATGCAAACGAAATTTAAATTAAAGGTCAGTGGGCAGAGTGGGCGTGACCAAAATGTATTTAAGCCCCAAAGAGATATAGAATTTGGTGCACAGATAGTACTCGGCACTTTAGGTTCGAATTTGTAGATGAAATGGTTATTCTCAATCAGTGGCCGAAGAGGGCGTGGCAAAACTGTATTTTAGCATTAGAGCGATAAAATTAAAATAAACAGATAATATTCTTTTCCGAACATAGCTTAATCTCCCTTTACACCCCATGAGGTATGGGAAAGCTTCTCGCGTTGTTGTGATTTAACACGCTTTCTATTTTAGATTTGCAACAAACGGCTCCTACTTGTTTATCGACGATTGCGAACGTCACTGTTTGAGAAGCTTTTACTCGACATGCCGATTGACTCGACACTTATACCGCGAATTGCTGTCGACAACACCGAGGGGGTCGGCAATGGAAGCCACATGTAGATGACTGAAGCTGGGAATCGAACCACGGATCTTGCGCATTGCAGTTCTAACCACGGCCGGTTGATACCAAACAGTTCAATTTATTGTATCAAAAATACATTTATTATTCTAAAAAGTATAGTTAATTGTACTAAAAAGTACCAAAAAGGAAAATTTATAGTACAAAAAAGTGCTTTTATTGTACGAAAAAGTACATTTATTGTATCAAAAAGAACATTTATGGTATCAAAGAGTATTTCATTGTTACCAAAAAGTAGAATTGATTAATTGTACCACAGAGTGTCTTTATTGTACCAAAATGTACTTTAAATTTACTAATTAGGTGTTAAAGTTCTTTAATAGTGCCAAAAATTATTTTTATTGTAACAAAAAGTACTTTTATATTTATCAAAAAGTACTGTTGCTGAAGCAAAGTGCAAAGGACTAGAAGAGATTTTTTTCTTAAATTTATACTATTTTTAAAATTTTTTTAGCTGACACTTTTGACCACATTTTTTTCAGAGTTGTGTCGGTAAAGTTTTGAGGACTATTTACACTGCGTCAATTTGTTTTATCAAAAATATTGCCAATAATTCGTCAGAAAAAAGTATGTCGGTAAATTCTGACAAAAAAAAAAACTTATTTACACGACATATGCTGACATTTTTTGGAAGGCAAGTACTTACAATGATGTCAGTAGGGTAAATGAGCCTTTATAGTACCGACAAAATATTTATTTTTGGCCAGCGGGAATATGAAGGCGTACATTTTATTTACGATCGGTGGCCAGAAGGGATAGTGAAAAAAATGTGTTAGGACTTAAGACTTAAGTGACCAATTACAATTTACGAAACGTAGTTCATAAATTTGAGGCCTGAAGTAATAAAGAATTCCACACGCTTCGGTCTTCTGCGTGTGTTCTCCAGTTAGTTCTACCAGATGGTGGCACGTCGCCTACCACTTGGTCCTTCCAACGGAGTTTGGGTCTCCCTGCTCTGCGCCGTCCTTCAGGTTCGCCTTCAAACACCATTCTCGCTGGAGCATTTACAGCCATCCTGGCAACATGTCCCAGCCATCGAAGTCGTTGGATTCTGACTCTTTTAGCTACGTCGATGTCGTGGTAAAGCTCATACAGCTCATGGTTCATCCGATGGCGAAACTCGCTGTCGACAGAGATAGGTCCATATATTTTTTGGAGTACTTTTCTCTCGAATACTCCCAGGTTTTGTATTTCCGTTGTAGTAAGCACCCATGATTCGGCAGCATACAACAGAACTGGTAAGATTAGCACCTGGTAAAGCTCTTACTTAGTATTCCGAGATAAGGTGGTGTTACTAAAGTGCTGCCGAAGTCCGTAGAAACATCTATTGGCTAGCACTATTCTCCGTTTAATTTCTTGGCTGACATTATTTTTCTTGTTGACGAAAGATTCGAGGTAGGTAAACTCGTCGACTACCTCAAAACAATAATTGTCAACGTTCACGGTGCGTCCCCAACGAGAGGACTCTTTGTTCGTCGAAATCATTATTTTTGTTTTGTCCTCGTTGACCGCTAAACCCATCTTTGCTGACTCCTTTTCTATTGATGAGAAAACTGCAGTAATATCCCGCAGATTTCGGCCAATGATGTCTATATCATCGGCATAGGCTAGTGGCGTGTGGCTCTTGTGGAATATGGTGTCAGACATGTTGACACCAGCCTTTCTCATCACCTTCTCCATAACTATATTAAATAGTGTACAGGACAGGCTATCGCCCTGCCTGAGACCTCTTTCCGTGTTTAATGGTTCAGACTGATCCTTACCAATCTTAATCGAGGGTGTGGTGTTGTCTAAGGTACATTTGCAAAGTCGAATCAGCTTTGCAGGAATACCAAACTCAGACATGGCCTCATAAAGCCTATTCCTTATCGGAGAGTCGAAGGCAGCTTTGTAGTCGATAAAGAGGTGGTAGGTGTCGATCTGCTTTTCATGGGTTTTTTCCAGGATTTGTCGTAAAGTGAATATTTGATCCGTCGTAGATTTGCCAGGTCTAAAGCCGCACTGATATGGTCCAATTAGTTTTTCTACAATTGGCTTTAGACGTTCACACAATATGCTTGAAAGGACCTTGTATGCAATTGGTAATAGGCTTATTCCACGGTAGTTCTTACATTCACTACGATCTCCTTTCTTGTATATGGGACATAACAGAATGAGACTCCAATCCCCGGGCATGCTCTCCACTTGCCAGATGTTCTCCATGAGCTGATGCAT
This sequence comes from Muscina levida, assembly GCA_964034835.1. Taxonomy (NCBI): domain Eukaryota; kingdom Metazoa; phylum Arthropoda; class Insecta; order Diptera; family Muscidae; genus Muscina; species Muscina levida. The sequence goes on from OZ035882.1 coordinate 56,144,403, forward strand.
GCTCCTAATAAGCTCCTCCCCGCCAGCCTTAAACAGTTCAGCAGGGAGACAATCGGCTCCAGTTTTAGGACTATATAAGGTAATATTTGCATGCATATAGCAATTGGCGCTATAGATATGAATTTGCAGAGACGGATGTTTTAATATCGATTAGTGAGATGTTGTTAGTTTGATCAGGTTAAGGAGTAACTTAGGGTAACGAAATGTTTACAAGAATGACGCTTAAACTTAGCCCTTTAAGTAGACGTGACAAAAATATTAAAAGTATTTGTCAAGTAAGCAATAGCGAAGCATTGCAGGGTCCACGAGTCTCTTATATATTTGACAGTGATGAATACATTGATAACTCGAAATTAATGTTATATTCTTTTCTATGCTACAAAAAATTTATGTTCATTTGAATACATAAATATTTGATCCTGTCAATCTCTATACAATTAGCAACTTCTAAACAGTATAAGTGTCAGCATAAACTTTAAAAAGGGATGACCTACATTTTCACATTGTTCTCTTTCAAAGTAGAAAAAAAGGATTAACTCCATCGCATTGCAGCATATCTATGGAATGTTAAATAAATTATCACCATTAGCTTCGTAAAAAAATGTTAAATAAATTATCACCATTACCTTCGGTGTCGTAATATTTCGCTCTTTCTATGTTGCCACAACGGCTCCTTACATTTGATTGACAAAGGTCGACTAATTGTGCGGAATCTTAAGATTCGATAGTACATTTGACTGCTGTTAACCCTTTACGGTCATACTTTCATCTATCCCTATTATCATCTGCGTATATTTTCTACGCCGCTACGTGATTTCGAAATTTATTAAGTGCTTATAATTGTCGGCGTAAAGGAAAAAACGCAGACAAAATGCCAAAATAAAGAAAAGTTTAAGAAGTTTGTTTGCCCCAGGTTCATTAAATATTTATAAGCTGCTAACTATGGACATGGTAACAATGACACAGCTAACTTTTCTAAAATGCTTTATGTGTTATTAATTGCTTTGCTCTACCTTTTTTTTTGGCGGAAAATGGTTAACAAGGGCATGAGGGGGAGGAAGTTTATAATATGGGCCAAAGATTTGCGGGTGGTGATGTGTACAAAATGTATTGTCATCCTGCTGCGTTTCCTGGGATTCTCGAGGATAACCAGCAGCGAGAGAAATTAAGATGTTTGTAAACTTCTTAAACTATACTTAGGGAGTAATTATGCGAATTTGCTACTTAAGTCTATTCGTATGCGTCGACAGTCATCAGATATGGGAATTAAGTTATCGCATTAAAAATTTAACACTTTGTCATTGTTTGTTTAGGATTTTGCTGTGAAATCGTAGTTATGGAAGCAAAATTTGATCGGTTTAAACGAAGTCAGATTGAACTGGCCGAAGTCGAGGTTAATCAAACGAAATTGGCTTCACTCGCCAAAAGTTATATTCTCACAGATCAATGACCGATTAAACCAATTTTAGTCGAGGAAATCAAGAGACGAGTATTGATCGCAAATTGCCGCTAATATGCGCTAAGCCAGCGATTTAGTGACAAAGCCTTTTCTCGAAGAACAAAGTTTCAGCTAAAGCAGACACTGATCTACCTGTTTGGCTCTACAGTGCAGTATCCTGGGCACAAGCGGAACAATCTGTTTTGGGAGTCTGGGAGAGAAAAATACTTTAAAAATTATTTTGATATAATTGGACATTTGATATAATTGGACGGTAAGTACCGTCGTAGAATGAACCAAGAGGTGTATAAGCTGTAGAACGATATCGACGTAGTCAAGCGCGTTTAAATAGACATATTCAACAGATCAATTTTCGATTAAACGAATCGAACAAACGTTGGATTTAATAGACCGAGGTTCGATTAATCCGATTTAACATACTGAAGTACGGTTAGACCAACCCAAGTCGGTTAACCAAACGTGATTGGGTTCAATCAACAGAAGTTGAATTCAATAGACCAAGGTCCGATAAATCCGACCGACGTCGAGTTACATCAATTAAAATTGAGTGCAACCAATAAACTATGGATTCAACAAACGGAAGTGCGATAAAACCGACCCAAATCGGGTAAAACAATCGTAAACCAACAAAAGTTAGATTCAACAGACCGCAGTACGATAAAGATAAACCCAACTCAGTAATTGATGGGACCGGCCGTAGCATAGTGGTTATCACAGGTTCAACTCCTGGCTCCAGTCATCTTAGAAGGAAAAAAAAATTGTCTTTTATTGTCGGCTCCCCTCGAATGTTGTCGACAGCAACTTCGCAGTATTAGTGTCGAGTCAATCGGCGTGTCTAGTAAGAGCTTCTCAAACAGTGACGTTTGCATTCGTCGATAAACAAGTAGATGCCGTTAGTTGTGAATCTAAAAATAGAAAGCGTGTTAATTCACAACAACGCGAGAAGCTATCCCATACCTCATTCATGGGGTGTAAAGGGAAATTAAGCAGTAATTGATTGAACCAACAATGTTTTTTTAAACTCACCGAGGTCCGATGAAAACGACCGAAGTCGACTAAAGCCCATTGAAATTTAAATAAAACAGCTGAGTGAACCAACAGAACCAACAGAAGTTAGATTCAACAGACCGAGGTCCGATTGAACCGACCGAAGTCGAGTTAAACCCATCGAATGTGGATCAAACCAACGTTAAAACAGCAGGAGTATGGTAAAACCTATCGAAATTGGGCTCAATCAACAAACTTGGGATTCAACAAACCGAAGTATGATAGAAAGACTATCTTCGCATTTTGCAAGCGAAGATAGCCAAAATGCCAGATAGACCAGAGAATGTCATCTTGTAACATGACAACGACCCAAAACATTCTGAAAAAATTGTCAAGGGAATGCCTTAGTTCTCAGGTGTTAGGGGTCAGGGAGTAGTCACCGCAGATACCAGAGATCTGAACCCGATCGAAAACCTGTGGGATTATTTAAAGCGCCGGCTGGCAGAATACGAAGAATCCACGAAAAGTATTAATGAGCTGTGTGAGAGGATGAAGGCGGACTGAAGCAAAATTCCTGCATATCTATGCCAAATTGGATGGATCAGTTGAAGAAAGCAAAAGAATGCTGGAGTATTTATTAAATTTAGATGAGAAAAAACCTGAATTAGGAAATGTTTTGTTTTTTAATACTTACAGTTCTGTAAGTTATATATTTGTTATTGCTTTATATATAAGTTTGAAAATAATTTAATAAAAACTATAAAAAAATTAATTACATACTTTGTTTAAAACATTGGCTCCTTTTTCCAACACACATGATTTTGGGACTCAATTCTGAGAACTGCACGTGAAAGTAGCCCCGAAAAGAAGAAGTTCTACAACATTCGTTTTGTCAAGTTACATGGCATAATAATTTAATATCGATTTGAAGTTAGTAAGTCTCGTATAGGAGAATTTGACACGTTTTAGGCTCTTTTGTTATATTGTTATATGGTGGCGTATGATTACTTACTTAAGTGGCCCATTACAACTTACAAACATGGTTCATAAGTTTGAGGCCTGAAGTACTAAAGAATTCCACACGCTTCGGTATTGTGCGTGTGTTCTCCAGTTAGTCCTTCCAGATGGTGGCACGACGTCCTTCCAACGGAGTTTGGGTCTCCCTGCTCTGCGCCGTCCTTCAGGTTCGCCTTCAAACACCTTTCTCGCTGGAGCATTTACATCCATCTTGGCAACATGACCCAGCCATCGTAGTCGTTGCATTCTGACTCTTTTAGCTACGTCGATGTCGTGGTAAAGCTCATACAGCTCATGGTTCAACCGATGGCGAAACTCGCCGTCGACACAGATAGGTCCATAAATTTTTCGGAGTACCTTCCTCTCGAATACTCCCAGGTTTTGTATGTCCGTTGTCGTAAGCACCCATGATTCGGCAGCATACAAAAGAACGGGTAAGATTAGCACCTGGTAAAGCTGTTTCTTAGTATTCCGAGATAAGGTGGTATTACTAAAGTGCTGCCGAAGTCCGTAAAAACATATATTGGCTAGCACTATTCTCCGCTTAATTTCTTGGCTAACATTATTTTTCTTATTGACGGAAGATCCGAGGTAGGTAAACTCATCAACTACCTCGAAACAATAATTTTCAACGTTGACGCTGCGTCCCCATCGAGAGGACTCTTTGTTCGTCGAAATCATTATTTTTGTTTTGTCCTCGTTGACCGCTAAACCCATTTTTGCCGACTCCTTTTCTAGGGATGAGAAGACTGCAGTAACGTCCCGCAGATTTCGGCCAATGATATCTATATCATCGGCGTAGGCTAGTGGCATGTGGCTTTTGTGGAATATGGTGCCAGACATTTTGACACCAGCCTTTCTCATCACCTTCTCCATAACTATATTAAATAGTGTACAGGACAGGCTATCGCCCTGCCTGATACCTCTTTCCGTGTTGAATGGTTCAGACTGATCTTTACCAATCTTAATCGAGGATTTGGTGTTTTCTAGGGTACATCTGCAAAGTCGGATTAGCTTTGCAGGAATACCAAACTCAGACATAGCCTCATAAAGCCTATTCCTTATCGGAGAGTCGAAGGCAGCTTTGTAGTCGACAAAGAGGTGGTAGGTGTCGATCTGCTTTTCATGGGGTTTTTCCAGGATTTGTCGTAACGTGAATATTTGATCCGTCGTAGATTTGCCAGGTCTAAAGCCGCACTGATATGGTCCAATTAGTTTTTCTACAATTGGCTTTAGACTTTCACACAATATGCTTGAAAGGACCTTGTACGCAATTGGTAATAGGCTTATTCCACGATAGTTCTTACATTCACTACGATCTCCTTTCTTGTATATGGGACATAACAGACTGAGACTCCAATCCCCGGGCATGCTCTCCTCTTGCCAGATGTTCTCCATGAGCTGATGCATGCTCCTAATCAGCTCCTCCCCGCCAGCCTTAAACAATTCAGCAGGGAGACCATCGGCTCCAGCAGCTTTGTTGTTTTAAAGGCGGGAGATGGCCATACGTATCTCGCTCTGGCTCGGAGGTGGACAGTTAATACCATCGTCATGGATTGGAGCGGGGTCTTCTGGAGTGGTGTCAGTATCCAGTAAATTTCTAAAGTGATCTCTCCATATCTTCAGAACGTTATCCGGGTCCGTCACTAGCTGACCATCGCTGTCCTTGCAGGAGGGCAACCCTGTTCCACGCATTCTAGCTTTAACTCTCTTGTAGAATTTTCGGGCTTCCCCTCTACTTCGGAGCAACTCAGTGCACTCATCCTGCCTCTTCTTCAGCTCCTTCTTTTTTCTTCTAAAAAGACGAGTTGCCTCTCGTCTCTTCTCCCTGTGCCGTTATCATAAGTAATATTCCACGTAAATCATACGCCACGAAATACAACAGTTTTATTGTAACTGCTACAAAATAAACCCGATTCAAAACCATTTGATGAATGGAAAAGTGAAACTGTTGCTTATGCAGGGAAACGTTATATGAACAGATTAAAGGAATTGTAATTCCTAAAACGTGACAAATTTCCCTATAAGATACTTACTAACTTCAAATCGTTATTAAAGTATTATGGCATGTAACTTGAAATTATTATTATTATGGCATGTATGGCATGTAACTTGACAAAACGAATGATGCAGAATTTCTTGTTGTTGTCACGTGCAGTTCTCAGAATGGAGTCCCAAATCAATGAGCTGAAAAATGTTGTACTGTATATATCAGGTTTTATTTCTCTATGGCTAAAATACAGTTTTGCTACCTTTGAACCTGTAGTGTCGAGTTCTATCTGCGTACCAAATTTTATATCTCTAGGGCTACATATCGTTTTGCCATGCCACCACCGCCCACTTATCGAAAATAAAAATTTCGTCTCCTTATTCATAACTGTGTTGCATCAAGATATCGAATTTTATCGCTCTAGGGCCTAAATACAATTTGGCCACGCCCACTGCACCCTCTGATTGAAATTACAAAATTTGTCTGATATTATTAACTAGCTCTGCCAAGTCCTATCTGTGTACCAATTTTGTATATTGCTAGGGCTAAAATATAGTTTTGCCACGCCCCCACCGCCCGCCTATTCGAAATTAAAATATCGTCTGCATATTCATAATTGTGTTGCAGAGTATTATTAGTGTACCAAATTTTATCAATTTAGGACCTTAATACAGTTTGGCCACGCTTACTGCGCCTTCTAATTAAAATTACAAATGTCGTCTGCAAATATCAACCAGTTCTGCTAAGTACTATTTGTGTACCAAATTGTATCTCTCTAGGGCACAAATATAGTTTTACCACGCCCCACCCGCCCTTTGATCAAATAATAAAATGTTGTCTGCATATTCATAATTGTGTTGCAGAGTACTATCAGGATATCGAATTTTATCACTCTCTACAATTTGACCACTCCCACTCCGCCCGCTTATTGAGATTACAAATTTCGTCTTCAAAGTTAAACCAGTCCTGTCGAGTACTATCTGTATACCAAATTATATTTCTTTAGGGATAACAAATAGTTTTGCCACGTCCCCTTTAGTAGTCAAAGCGGTCCACGCGTTCTCAAGTGATGCGCTCACCCTACGGATTGGAAGGTATATATCATTTGGTGCGACCAAATGTTTTGAAACTTTGCACGAGTATGTATTTCCCCAAAACTATGGGCTTCATGGCCACGCCCCTTCTAGTACCTTCCATTCAAATGTACCACTACGCCCACTTTTGAAATCGAATAATAATATCAATACACCCAACGTGATCGTGCACAAATTCTGTATTTTGTTAAGCTATAACAGGATGAAATTTTTAAGACAAATTGGAAGATTATCCTTCCCCTTTGGTACCAGCCATACAAATGTACCATTCCGCCCACTTTAGAAAGCTAAAAGTGATATCAATACACTCGTAACGATCGTGCCCAAATTTTGTATTTTGTTAAGCTGTAACAGGATAGAGTTTTAGAGAAAAAATTGGAAGTCTAGCCACGCCCTTCTAGTACCTTCCATTATTCTATTATTATTCCGCCACCTTGGAAATCGAGTAATAATATCAATTTACTAGAAAATGTTATGTTTTATTGAGGGTGAGGGTATATGTAAGTCGGTTTTCCTGATTAAACCCTCTTACTGGTTATTTAGTAACATTGCAGTATTTATGTAGAACAGTTTGTACAAAGTATCACTACTCTCTAATAAGATCCCTTAACACAATTTGACTTAAAAGAGTTGTATCCTGTCACGGCCATCTTATAGATTTTAACAATGATTGCACACAAAAATTGCCAGCAACTTCAATATCATCAGCAAGGTGAACAACAATAACATTAGAGACAACCAACATCTGCTTTAAGACAACGCTGCTGCTGTTGTCTCAAACGCACCAAGTGTGAACAAATGAACGAAATATCCTTTCGCTATGCTCGAGCTGATGCTGTAGCTGACGCCGATGATTGTTCAGGATGCATTACATGTCCGGATGGCATTCATATGTATCGTGTGGCTGTCGCTAGTCGTCGTAGTTGTAATCGCTGTTGTGTGCGATGACATACACTAACACAAACGTGTTTTTGTATGTACGAGTCAGTATCGTACACATGTCTGTATCCTGTTAGCTGGTATATGCGCTTGTATATCCGCTATGGACACAATGTCCTGTTAGTAGTAAATTCTCGTTAAGAATCCGTTTTGATGGCTATATACACAGCCAAGCAGCTGTCCAGCAACACCAACAAGGACAACCAACAACCAAAAGTCAAATAAAGTTCATTGTATAATAAAGTTGCACATTGTAGGAGAGTGAAATTCCCGTCTGATGGTCATTTATCTCTTTCTCACTCTCTCTCTCTCTCTCTCTCTCTCTCTCTCTCTCTCTCTCTCTCTCCCTCTCACTCCCTCTCTAATGTCAAACGATGACTAACAAGGACATGGAAATGTACTCGATAGACACAGTGCTGTCTGTGTTAAGGCGGGGTGCGATTTTAAGTTGGATTTTACAATTAAACATAAACTAAATTTTATCAATATGCAAGTAGATACTTAAATTAACTTAAGGGAGCCAGCAAAATATAATCATCGCATGTGTAAAGGGTTTAATATTAATACTCGAATTTTCTGGTTATATTAATGAGGAGACCGATGATCAAATAAGTCTTGGTTGTGTCAATGTTCGAATCCATGATAGTCTCGTGTTCATGCCGCAGTCAGTTTAAAAACAATTTTATGGCAATAAAAGAAAATGTCATATCATTTAGGTGACCTTTGACCTTTGATTTTTCCTTTGAATCTAAAGCTTCCGGTTATATGCCACATGTAAAATAGAATTTTTCACGCTTTGATCTTTTCCAGTTCGTAGCACCAAGTTCTACACGAGGTTCTCAGTAGAGTGTTCAAAACTGAAGATCATCTAACCTGTTATCTAGTCCAAAACTGTATGCACACTGGTACCAAATTTTTTTTATACCCTCATCCTACGGAAAGGAGGGTATATATCATTTGATACGATCCAAAAGTGTAACACATAGAAGAAGTCTCTATCTTTCATGACTTTTTAAGTCGTTTGAGCCATGTCCGTCTGTCCGGCTGGCTGTCTGTCTGTCTGGCTTTCCAGCTGGTACGCACGATAACTTTCGAAAGAATCCACCAAAAGTTTTGAAACTTTGCTTGAGTCAATATTTTCCCAAAACTACTTATGGTATTGCAAATGGGCTACATGGCCATGCCCCTTCTGGTACCTCCGATACAAATGGATCATTCCGCCCACTTTAGAAATCAAGTAATAATATAAATACACCCAACGCGATCGTGTCCAAATTCCATATTTAGTAAAGCTATAGCAGGATAAAGTTTTGGAGAAAAATACTGGAAGTCTAACCACGCCCATTCTGGTACCTTCCATACATATATTCCATTCCGCTTACTTTAGAAATCGATTAACATTATCAATACACTCAACGTGATCGTGCAAAATTCGATATTTAATAAAGTTAATGCAATATAAAGTTTTGGAGAAGAAATTAGAAGTCTAGCCACGCCCATTCTGGTACCTCCCATACAAATATTCCATTCCGCCCACTTTAGAACGGGAGTAGTAACATCAATACACTCGACACGATCGTGCACAAATTCTGCATTTTGTTAAGCTATAACGGGGTAAAGTTTTGGAGAAAAAATTGGAAGACTAGCCACGCCCCTTCTGGTACCTCCCATATAAATGTAGCATTAATGCGATCGTGCCCAAATTATGTATTTAGTAAAGCTAAAGTAGATAAAATTTCGGAGAGAAAATCTGGAAGTCTAGCCACACCTCTTCTGGTACTTCCCATACAAATGTACAACTCTGCCCACTTTAGAAATCGATTAATATTATGAATATACCCAACGCGATCGTGCCCAATTTCTGTAATTAGTAAAACTATAGCAAGATAAAGTCTAGCCACGCCTCTTCTGGTACCTGCCATACAAATGGACCATTCTGCCCACTTTAGGGATGGAGTAATAATGTTAATACACCCAAAGTGATCGTACCCAGATTCTGTATTTTGTTAAGCTATAACGGGATAAAGTTTTGGAGAAAAAGTTGGAAGTTTAGCCACGCTCCTTCTGGTACCTCCCATACAAATGTACCATTCTGTCCACTTTAGGGATGGAATAATAATATTAATACACCCAACGTGATCGTGCCCAGATTCCTCCTATGCAAATGTATCACTCCGCCCTTTTTAGAAATTGAGTACTAATATCAATACATCTAACGCGATCGTGCTCAAATTCCGTATTTAGTAAAACTGTAGCAGGATAAAGTTTTGCAGACAAAACTGGAAGTCTAGCCACGCCTTTCTGCTACTCCAATATTATAGTTCCATTGCGGCCAATTTAGAAAGCGAGAAGTAATATAAATACGAGGATAAACTTTCGGAGGAAAAATTGGAAATCCAGCCACGCCCTTCTGCTACTCCAATATTATAGTACCATTCCGCCCACATTTGAAATCGAGTACTAATATCAACACCCAACGATAGTGCCCATTTTCTATATTTTGTTAAGCAAATTTTATGTTTTTACTGAGGGTGAGGGTATATGTAAGTCGGTTTCTTACTGGTTTGTTTTCATAACATCGAAAAAGTGTATTTACAGTGTTGTACGTTCCCACCGTTGTTTTGCATAATACACTCAAATGTTGGTTTTTTTTTGGATCGATCGTTCCTTAAAGTGTTATCATTGGCTGCAGTTGTGGAATTGGCATTGGCTACCTCGGATGTATGCAACCTTGCGATTTAGAAGAGAGCGTTTTTCGCACTGCGTTATCTCGTGCATAACTTGGCAGCAACCATATGATGATCCCAGTCTATATTTGCACCAAGCATCACACGCACTTCATGTCACTATCTATGTATGTAGAGAGTTTTTTCATTCCGGCTGCACATCTGGCAATCGGCGTCTATAGTATGCGTTGTTCGTCATATATATATATATATGTATGTAGAGAATTTTTTCATTCCGGCTGCACATCTGGCAATCGGCATCTGTAGTATGCGTTGTTCGTCAACGTTAAGAGTGATTTTATCTTCTCTTACATAGTACAACATTTTTCAGCTTATTGATTTCGAACTCAATTCTGAATTTGTCACGTTTTAGGCTCTTTTGTTTCACTCGAGAACCACAAGTCCGATTTAGCTGAAACAATTTCAATTCCTTTAATCTGTTCATATAACTTTTCCCTACATAAGCAACAGTTTCACTTTTCCATTCATCAAATGATTTTGAACTGGACTTATTTTGTACCAGGTAAAATAAAACTGTTGTACTTCGTGGCGTATGATTTACCTGGAATATTACTTATGATAATTATACGCCACCATACTACAATACTACAAATGAGCCTTAAACCTGACTAATTTCCCTATACGATACTTACTAACTTCAAATCGATATAAATTATTATGGCATTTAACTTGGCAAAAGGAATGAACTTTTTCTTCTTGGGGCTACTTTCACGTGCATTTCTCAGAATTGAGTCCCAAAATCAATCTTTCCTGATTAAGAAAAATCTTAATCGTTATAACTTCCAAAATTCTAATCAAAAATATTTCCCCTACAATAAAAATATTCCATTGTATATACTAAAAAAGCAAACAATTTCTTTTTGTAGCGTGTGGTTCTAATCCAGCTTAAAACAAAATATCATTCGTACACCTCATTAGCATAATTGTATCATATTATTTAAAAACAAATTCCATTCAATACGAATAACCTTCTACATGGTCATGCAACAGGTACAAAATCGTATATCTACTAATTGTTATCCTACACCCTAAGCCCGCCCTCATACCCTGTGCAGGTCGTCGTCGTCGTCCTCGTAGTGAGTGGAGGTGGTGTTGCTATGGCACGCATATGGCGACCGGCCCCTGGCAATAGAATACCAACTGAGACAAATGACTTTGATACAACTGATGATAAGAGAAGCAGGGGAAGAAGTGAAAAGCCAACACGTACCAAAAGTTAGTGACTGACATTAAGTAGCAACATCTGGACATGGAATGCAATCTCATTTGTGTTGCAATCAAACTAGTCTCTGTGATAATTCCAATACAGTCCATAGAAGAAGAGAGAAGGCCACAGCGAGAGCACGGTTCAGTGCGTTGAGTGAGTGTGAGCGGAGATTCGTGATGGATAGGGAGTAAGCATTATTGCAATATACATTACTCAATGAATTTTTCATGTAAACAAACACAATGTGCGTCAGACAAGCGCAGTGACATCGCAGTCCACATTATCTGACATGACTAGGAGGGCGATGGAGGGTAGGTTGTATGTTGCTATTGTGACATTTACATTTAGACCGGGTTATAAATGTTTGTTTTTGTTGTTGCTATTGTTTGTTTGTTCATTCGATGCTTTTGACCTCAGCGCGCTGCACTCGTAGGTGCTGCAAACACATTAGCAAATCCATATAGATACGAGGGCTGCTATATATATTTCTGGCCTAGGCAACAATAAGTGTTGCCAGGTGCAATCTGATATTTCCATTGGAAAGGTTGACATTTTTTAGCATAACATCACTCAGAACGTGTTGTCATTTAATCGTGAATTGTTAAACTTACAGAGCTTTGAACAATTCAATTCCGTTAAAAAAATGGAATTGACACGTGAGCATTTTCGTGCGATCATTTTTCACAACTTTCGACGTGGATTATCCAGACAAGAGTGCATCGATGAACTTAAGTCTTTGTATGGTGATCAAGCACCATCATATAGCACCGTGAAAAACTGGTATAACGAATTTAATCGTGGTCGCAGTTCGCTCAACGACGAATTCCGTGATGGTCGTCCAAAAACGTCCGTTGTGCTAGAGAACATTGATGCCGTGCGTGAACTAATAATGCAAGATCGTCATGTGACATACCGGGAGATAGAGGCATCCTTGGGCATTTCTCCCACCAGCATACATTCGATATTACATAAACACCTGACCGTAAAAAAGGTTTGTTGTCGTTGGATCCCGCAGAATTTGACAATCGCTCAAAAAAGGCTCGTATCGATTGGTGCAAAGAAATGTTGAAAAAATACGATCGCGGTGCTTCAAAAGATGTTCATAAGATCGTCACAGGTGACGAATCTTGGATCTATGCGTATGGGCCCGAAACAAAACAACAATCGACCGTGTGGGTCTTCGAAGACGAGCCAAATCCAACGAAAGTTGTTCGTGGAAGAAGCACTTCGAAGCAAATGGTCGCCTGTTTTTTCGGCAAAACTGGTCATGTGGCGACTGTTCCGCTTGAGCAACGAAGGACGGTCAATTCTGAGTGGTACACCACAATTTGTTTGCCTGAAGTCTTCGGAGAAATTCGAAAAACAAACAAGAGAAGACGAATCATTCTTCACCATGACAACGCTAGCTCTCACACATCGGCTCAAACCAGCGCCTTTTTGACCGGCCAAAACGTCGAATTGATGGGTCATCCGCCGTACAGCCCTGACTTGGCACCCAATGACTTCTTTTTATTCCCGCACATCAAGAAAAAAATGCGTGGTCAACGATTTTCGTGCCCAGAAGATGCTGTTGAAGCGTTCAAAAACCATGTTTTGGAGGTGTCTCAATCGGAGTGGAAAAAGTGCTTCGACAATTGGTTTGAGCGCATGCAAAAGTGTATAAATCAGGCTGGAGAATACTTTGAAAAACAATAAAACAATTTTTGATGATAAATATTCGCATTTTCATTATTAGGCCAGAAATATATATAGCAGCCCTCGTAGCTAGATATCCTTAAGTGGATAGGTGTGGATGCATGCACGTATGTATGTGGATATTAGGGGGGTGTTTAGTTAGTGTAACATACATTCACATTTCGTATTTGGTAGTTTATTATAGCTGTCGAATTGATTGCATTAAATTGGCAGGATTTTGAAATATACATATATAATTTTGTGATATGAGGATAGATTTAAAATATTCAGGTTTGTTGCGTTGTGAAGAAATCGTATACCGAAATAAATAGGGTAGTATTGGGATATATTATTATAAGCAAAAAATTTAGCATAAAAAAGAAAATATCCCAATTAATACTATATATTGGCTTTTAACAAACAAACTTAAATTAGTTTTTACAATTATCCATAATTATGTTATATTTAATAAATATAAACTTTAGAAAATTTTTTTTAAAATAGTTGTTTTTATATAAATTTTTAGGAAAATTTAAGAACAAAAAAAAAAAAATATGAAAAATATTTAAAATGTTAAAAAGATTGAAATAAATAAAAAAATAAACTATATTAAAATAATCAAAAATATTAACAACTATAAAAATATTAAATATTTAAAACGTTGACAATATTAAAAAAACGAATGTTTACAATATTAAAAAAAAAATAATCTAAAAAATACTACAAGTACAAAAAAATTTGAAAATGTGAAATATATTGAAATTATTAAAAGTATTAAAATTATCACAATATTAAAAATATTACATATATAATAAACTTTAAAGATATTTAAAATATTTAAAAAAAAAAACAAATAAATATTAAAAATATGGAAAAAATTAAAAAAAATTCAAATGGAAAATGTATAAAAAAATAAAAAATATTAAAAATGTTAACACTTAAAAACTGAAAATTTTAAAAATATTAAAAAAATAAAGAAATAAATAAAATCAAGAATATTAAAAATATCAAAAATATTAAATATATTAAAAATGCAAAAAATATTGAAAATATATATAATATAAAATATTAAAAGCATCAAAAATTGAAAATTTAAAAGATATATATAAATGTAAAATGCTAAAAATATCAAAAATATTAAAAATTATAAATGTATTAAAAACTAGTGGGCCCGGCAATGCTTCGCTATTGCATATTAACTTGTAATATATTTCACATTTAGGTCTACAAAGTACTTTGAAAACGGTACTTAAGCTCGACAATAATATGTTGAGTTTATTTACTTATGTAACCTATTTAAAGTAACTTCTTAACATTAAAGTTAACCAATAAAGTTTTATTGTTATAAATGCTAATAAAAAGTTCATCAGCAAAGTCATATCTATAGTGCCGACATGTAGATTAAGTTTTTTCTGTATGTAGGGCGAAAAACCACTTTTTCCACAAATCGGAAACAGGCATTCCGCTAATGATCAAAGTTATTTATTTTAGCTGGAACCGTCTGTATACTAACTATCTCTTTATGCATAAAAAAACATTTTTGTTATGCCTTCTCCGCCTATTGACCGCAAATGAAAATTCCGTTTGAAGCTTCATGCCATTAGCCATAAAAACTTCTTTTGTCATGTCTTCTTCTCACACGGATCAAGAATAATCCGGAATAGTATTTTTGTATTGAACTTGTATTACCATTTTTTGAGATAATTTGGTCACCAATGTTTGGCTTAATGTACAATGACATAATAAATAAAAAAAATCAATTGATCGTCCACTGGCTCTAATTCTTCTACCAGTTGGATTTTATATGAATGTAGGCCAAGATCTTTCCTCATCATTTGCAAGGACCGAGTTGTTGAGAAAGACGTCGGTTCGATAAATTCGAGTCCCCTGTCACACTTACGTCTACAGCGTCGATGGCTCTATTAGCTACTTAGATGGATCATTATATGCACCCTCAACTTCACAAAGCGCTCCATAGGTTTGGCGAACAGAATGTGTATTTTGAAAATAAATTTGCAAGATTTGTAAACGTTGTTTTTGTGTAGTTTTTACATAGTGATTTTCCTGTATGACGGCTAGATTCACACTTATACCTATCAGAAGTTATATATGTCAAGAAAAGTACCCCATACATAGGTTATTTACAAATGTTTGTTAATGTTTTCTCTGGTATACTACAAAAATTTAACCATTGCAGTATAACTACAATGAATATTGCTTTATTTTTCTATCTAAATGATTTATTACCGATTCGCTCTCCTGAAGAGTAATTGAAAAATACATAACTGTAAAGTAAATTAAAAAAAAATCACTGTTTTAGTCTGTTTTTTAATACAGTTAAAAAGTCAACTATTGAAGTGCGTGGGCATCACCTCGGCACTTTTTACTTTTTTAGTTCCAAATAGCCTGTTCATTAGGGCGGATCAATTTGTTCGCATCGAAAAAAAAACGTGGTAATCGTATAGCATAAAGATTTCAGGTAAATATATTTTTTTTAGCAATGAGCAATTATTCAGTTACTTCAAACGAATGGGCCCGGCTCTAATTTTTACCTACCATTCCGATGTTTAGAGACCAAGACGAAAAGAATAGTATATTTTAGATTTTTTATTGGGATCCCGCCCAACATTCTGAAAAATGATTTTTAAAAACTTAATTTCTGTATGCCAACTCTCAGAGGCCATAACTTTTTAACAAATACATAGATTTGCTTCTGTAATACCTCATTTAGTTTGTTGGGAAGTCAATTTTACGCAGAAGGTCTCAAAAATATATATCTGAAGTTTTCGGTTTGTGCTCATTTAAAAACCAAAAAAATCTTTATTTGAAATCTTTATGCTTTCCAACGCGAGCTAGGAATTGATTTTAGACACAAAGTTTTTGGTGAAATTTTCTTAAAATTCATCGTAGATTCCGATTTTGGTTACAATTTTTGCGAATAAAAAAATTGGCCCACCACACACACCACACCCACAGTTTTAACCGTTTGTTTTAAAAAGGGTGTGGCACCGCCCACTTCCTCCCTGGATATAATTAATACTGCTCCAACAACATATATACCAAATCTCATCTTCATACCTCTTATAGTTCATAAGATGTAGCCCTATCGATTTTCAAGTTGTATGGGCGGTGCCACGCCCCTTTATCCAATCACAACCAAATATAGCCTGAGACTATCAACAGGGCAACAGTACCACTTGGTAATATTTTCGTATCAATCGATCTATTAGAAAAGCCGTTAGAGCGATTTTTGAAAAGAGGGCGTGGCACCACCCACTTCCATCCTGGCTGTAATTAATACTGCTCCAACAACCTATATACCAAATATCATCTTCATACCTCTGATATTTCATGAAATATTGCCTTTTTAATTTTCAAGTTGTATGGGCGGTGCCACGCCCCTTTATCAAATTACAACCAAATGTAGTCAGGAACTATCTACAGGTCAACAGTACCTCAAGGTAAAATTTTTGTATCAATCGATCTATTAGAAAAGCCGTTAGAGTTATATTTGAAAAGGGGGCGTGGCACCGCCCTCTTCCATCCTGGCTGTAATTAATACTGCTCTAACAACATATATACCAAATATCATCTTCATACCTCTGATAGTTCATGAAATATTGCCTTTTTAATTTTCAAGTTGTATGGGCGGTGCCACGCCCCTTTATCCAATTACAACCAAATGTAGTCAGGAACTATCTACAGGTCAACAGTACCTCATGGTCAAATTTTTGTATCAATCGGTCTATTAGAAAAGCCGTCTGAGCGATATTTGAAAAAAGGGGCGTGGCGCCGCCCACTTTTGGAAAAAATAAAACCTTTTAAACCATCCGGAAGCTATAGCGAACAAAACAAAAAAAAAAATTTGAAAATCTGTCCAGCCGTTTTTGAGTTTTAGCGAGACAACTGCACATCAATTCATTTTTATATATAAGATACTAGTGGGCCCGGCAATGCTTCGCTATTGCATATTAACTTGTAATATATTTCACATTTAGGTCTACAAATTACTTTAAAACGGTACTTAAGCTTGACAATAATATGTTGAGTTTATTAACTTATGTAACTAATTTCAAGTAACTCCTTAATATGGAAGTTAACTAATTAAGTTTTATTGTTTTAAATTATAAATATGATATGCTCTATCACGATAGTAAAAAGTTAATCATATAGTTTCGACATGTAGATTAAGTTTTGTCTGTATGTAGGGAGAAAAAACACTTCTTTCACAAATCGGAGACAGAAATTCCTCTAAAGATCAAAATTCAATTTTTATATTTATCTGTAGTAGCGGGAACCGTCTGTATACTAACAATGTCTTTGGGCGTAAAAATCACTTTTGTTATGCCTTCTCCTCCTATTGACCGCAAATGAAAATTTCATTGAAGCTTCATGCTTTTAGCCATAAAAACCTTCTTTGCCATGTCTTCTTCTCATACGGACCAAGAATATACCCAAATACTCTCTATATATTGTACTCGTATTACCATTTTTGAGATAATGCGGTCACCAACATTTTGCTTTACAAAGTGATGATCTCACGCGCTGCATGGCATATTACGCTGTCGTGTTGGAACCATTTCTCCTTCAAAAAATGTGCAATGACATGATAAATAAAAAAAAATCAATTGATCGTCCACTTGCTCTAGTTCTTCTACCAGTTGAATTTTATATGAATGTAGACTAAGATCTTTCCTCAGCATTTGCAGAGACCGAGTAGCTGAGAACGGCGTCGATTCGATAAATTCGAGTCCCCTGTCACGCTTACGTCTACTGCGACGAAAGCTTCTATTAGCAGCTCAGATGGATGATTATATGCACCCTAAACTTCACAAAGGGCTCCATAAGTTTGGCGAACAGAACGCGCATCATATCTATAGGATTTATTACCGATTCGCTCTCCTGAAAAGTAATTAAAAAATACATATCTGTAAAGTAAATTAAAAACAAATCACTGTTTTAGTCTGCGCGGCTACCATGTGTACTAAATTGCCTGGTGTACGGACAATTATTTGATACAGTTAAAAAGCGTGCGCAGAGCCTCGACACTTTTTACTTATTAAGTTCCAAATAGTCAGTTCATTAGGGCGGATCGATTTTTTCACGTCGAAAAGCCGTGGTTATCGTATACCAATATCGGAATCTACGATGAATTCTTAGAAAATTTCACTAAGAAACAATATGTATAAAATCAATTCCTAGTTCGCGCTGAGAAGCATGAAGATTTCAGGTAGACATATTTTTTTAACAATAAGCAACTATTTACTACTACTATTGGGGCCTGTGGGCCCCGGCTCTAACTTTTACCTACTAGTCCGATACTTGGAGACCAAGACGAAGAGAATGGTATATTTTTCACATTGTTGTCTGTATGCCAACACTCAGAGGCCATAACTTTTTAACCAATACATAGATTTGCTTCTGTAATACTTCATTTAGTTTGTTGGGAAGTTAGATTTACGCAGAAGTTTTCAGTTTTTGCTCATTTAAAAACAAAAAAATCTCTATCTGAAATCTTTCTGCTTCCCAGCGCGAGCTAGGAATTGATTTTAGATACAAATTTTATTGGTGAAATTTTCTATCAATTCATCGTAGATTCCGGTTTTGGTTACGATTTTTGCGAATAAAAAAATTGGCTCACCTTACTATTCATATCTCTGGGCGAACTGCAATATACTGTGGAATTTTGACAGTTGAAACTATTTATTTTAAAAAGGTGTAGCACAGCCACTTCCACCCTTACTGTAATTCATACTGCAACTATAACATATGTAACAAATTACATCTTCATACCTCTGATAGTTCATGAGATATAGCCTTTTTACTTTCAAGTTGTATGGGAGGAGCCACTCTCCTTTATCTAATCACAACCAAGTACTATCAACGGCGTATTAGAAAAGCTGTCAGAGCGATTTTTTAAAAGGGGGCGTGGCACCCCCCACTTCCTTCCTGGTAGTAATTAATTCTGCTTCAACAACATATATACCAAATCTCATCTTCATAACTCTGATAGTTCATGAGATATAGCCCTTTTAATTTTTAAGTTGGATAGGCGGTGCAGCGCTCCTTTATCCAATCACAGCCTATTATAGCCAGGGACTATCAACAGGTCAACAGTACCACTTGGTAAAATTTTCGTATCAATCGGTCTATTAGAAAAACCGTTAGAGCGATTTTTGAAAAGGGGGCGTGGCACCCCCCACTTCCTTCCTGGTAGTAATTAATTCTGCTTCAACAACATATATACCAAATCTCATCTTCATAACTCTGATAGTTCATGAGATATAGCCCTTTTGATTTTCAAGTTGTATGGGCGGTGCCACGCCCCTTTGTCCAATTGGACCAAATTGTAAATCTAAACCATCCGGGGCACCACCCAAACGCATACAAAACCAGTACAGAAATTTCAGTCAGTTAAACTGACTGATAAATACCATCACCCAATATAATATATTGTTTAAGTCTTGAGTTATTGAAAATAATCGATTTGTAATTAAAACCAGTTAGAAAGTTTCAGTCGGGCAACCCGACTTACATTTACCCTTACCCTCAGTAAAACAAATAATTTTCTATTTTATTGATATTATTACTCGATTTCGAAATTGGGCGGAGTGGTACATTTATATGGGAGGTACGTGAAGGGGTGTGTTTAGGCTCCAGATTTATTCTCCATAACTTTATCCTGTTATAGCTTTACTAAATACAGAATTTGCGCACGATTGCGTTGGGTGTACTGATATTATTACTACATCCCAAAAGTGGGCGGAAAGGTACATTTGTACGGGAGGTACCATAAGGGGCGTGTCTAGACTTCCAATTTTTTCTCCAAAACTTTGTCCTGTTATAATATAACAAAATACAGAATTTGGGCACGATCGTGTCGATTGTATTGATATTATTACCCTATTTCTAAAGTGGGCGGGGTGGTACATTTGTATGGGAGGTACCAGAAGGGGCGTGTCTAGACTTCCAGATTTTTTCTCCAAAACTTTATCCTGCTTAAACTTTACCAAATACAGAATTTGGGCACGATCGCGTTAGGTCTTTTAATAATATTAATCGATTTCTAAAGTGGGCGGTACCAGATGTGTATGGGAGGTACCAGATGGGGCGTGAAAAGACTTCCAATTTTTTTCTCTAAAACTTTATCTTGTTATAGCTTTACTCAAAATAGAATTTGGGTACGATCACGTTTAATTTATTGATATTATTTCTCCATCTCTATAGTGGGCGGAAAGGTAGATTTGTATGGGAGGTACCAGAAGGGGAGTGGCTAGGCTTTCAAAATTTTTTCCAAAACTTTATCCTGTTATAGCTTTACTAAATACAGAATTTGGGGACGATCCCCTAGGGTGTATTGATATTATTACTCGATTTCTAAAGTGGGCGGAATGATGTATTTGTATGGGAGGTACCAGAAGGAGCGGGGCCATGTAGCCCATTTGCAATACCGTAAGTAGTTTTGAGAAAATAATAACTCGTGCAAAATTTCAAAACATTTGGTTGCGTCTTTCGAAAGTTATCGTGCGAACCAGCCGGACAGCCACCCGACAGACAGACAGACAGACAGACAGACAGACAGACAGACAGACAGACAGACAGACAGACAGACAGACAGACAGACAGACAGACAGACAGACAGACAGACAGACAGACAGACAGACAGACAGACAGACAGACAGACAGACAGACAGACAGACAGACAGACAGACAGACAGACAGACAGACAGACAGACAGACAGACAGACAGACAGACGGACATGGCTCAAACGACTTAAAAAGTCATGAATCGAATTTGGTTCAAAGAAACCTAGGGTCTAAAGTGACTCCTTCTATGTGTTACACTTTTGGGTCGTATCAAATGATATATACCTTCATCCCTACGGGTGATGGTATAAAAATGTATGCAAATCGGTCCAGCCGTTTAGGAGGAGTTCAGTCACAACACACGTACGGTAGAATTTTATATATAAAGATAAAAACATAAAAATATAAAAATATAAAAATATAAAAATATAAAAATATAAAAATATAAAAATATAAAAATATAAAAATATAAAAATATAAAAATATAAAAATATAAAAATATAAAAATATAAAAATATAAAAATATAAAAATATAAAAATATAAAAATATAAAAATATAAAAATATAAAAATATAAAAATATAAAAATATAAAAATATAAAAATATTAAAATATTAAAATATTAAAATATTAAAACATTAAAATATTAAAATACTAGTGGACCCGGAAATGCTTCGCTATTGCATAATTGACTAATATTACAAAATTAACATAATATAATGCACGTATATCAATTCAAATTGGCTCACAGTTATAAAAGCTGTGCATATGCCAATTTAAAACATACTTTGGCAACGTTTACTTAACTCGATAATAATATGGTTGGCTTGCTTTCTTAATGGGATAATTTTAAGCGTTGATCTAATACCCTCGGTAAACAATTCGTTACCCCAAGTAACTCCCAAACCAGTTCAATCAATATCTGTGTACCAAATTTTATTTTTCTACGGCTAAGATCCGATTAAAGCATGCTCCCTCCGCCCACTGATTAAATTTTTGTAATTGTGGCGCATAGTTTTGTTTATTTATTGTGTTGCATCTCTCGAGGGCTAAAATACAAATAAAATTTCCTCCGCAAATTTGTAATTGTAATGCCAAGTACTATGTGTGTATCAAATGTTATCTTTTTAAGGTTAAATACAGTCTTGCCACGCCCTCCACCCACTGATTAAAAATAAAAACTTGGCTACGGTAAATCTGCCAATTGATCGAAAATAAAAATTTAGTTTGCATGTATGTATTGTATTGTATGTATGTATCATATTGCATATATCATAAAGTTTTGCCATAACCAATATGCCTATAGGGTCCAAAACTAAAATTTCGTCTGAATATTCATATTTGTGTTGTCGATTACTATCTCGCTCAAAAAATAACTTTTGTCACGCCTACTTCTCCCATTTGGTCAAAAATTAAAATATCGTATGCATATTTATATTCATGTTGTCGAGTACTATCTGGGTATCACATTTTATCTCTCTAGCTCTAAAAAAGTATTGTCACGCCCACTGCGCCCTTTGGGTCAAAAATAAAAATTTCGTCTGCATATTCATATTCGTGTTATCGTGTACCATCTGGGTATCAAATTTTTTCTCTCTAGCTCTAAAAAAAGTTTTGCCACGCCCACTCCGTCCATTGTCTCAAAAGTGAAGATTTTATCTGCATATTCTAATTTGTGTTGTCGAGTACTATCTGTGAATAAAATTATATCTCTCTAGCTCTAAAAAAGTATTGTCACGGCCACTGCGCCCTTTGGGTCAAAAATAAAAATTTCGTCTGCATATTCATATTCGTGTTATCGTGTACTATCTGGGTATCAAATTTTATCTCTCTAGCTCTAAAAAAAGTTTTGCCACGCCCACTCCGTCCATTGTCTCAAAAGTGAAGGTTTTATCTGCATATTCTAATTTGTGTTGTCGAGTACTATCTGTGAATAAAATTGTATCTCTCTAGCTCTAAAAAAAAGTTTTGCCACGCCCACCCCGCCCATTGGGTCAACAATTAAAATTTCCTCTGCATATTATTATTCGTGTTGTCGAGTACTATCTGGGTATCAAATTTTATCTCTCTAGCTCTAAAAGAGCTTTGTCACGCCCACTGCGCCCATTGGTTCAAAAATTAATATTTCGTCTGCATATTCATATTTATGTTGTCGAGTACTATCTGTGTATCAAATTTTATCGGTCTAAGTCTAAAAATATGTTTTGCCACGCCCACTATGCCCATCGGATCCAAAAATAAAATTTCGTCTGGATCTTCATATTCGCGTTGTCAGGTACTTTCTGTGTATCAAATTGTATCTCCCTAGCTCGAAAAAAAGTTTTGCCACGCCCACTCCGCCCATTGGGTCAAAAATTAAAATTTCGTCTGCATATTCATATTCGTGTTGTCGAGTACTGTCTGTGTATCAAATTTTATCTCTCTAGCTCTAAAAAAAGTTTTGCCTCCGCCAACTGGTCTAAAATAACAATTTCGTCAGCATATTCATATTCGTGTTGTCGAGTACTATCTGGGTATCAAATATTATATCTCTAGCTCTAAAAAATGTTTTGCCACGCCCACTCCGCCCATTGGGTCCAAAATTTAAATTTCGTCAGCATATTCATATTCGTGTTGTCGAGTACTATCTGGGTATCAAATATTATATCTCTAGCTCTAAAAAAAGTTTTGCCACGCCCACTCCGCCCATAGGGTAAAAAATTACAAAATATATAGCCTATAGTAATTTCCATATAGTACACTAACTGTCTTCCAAATTTCATTGAAATCGGTTCAGCCGCTTAGGCGTGATTGAGCAACAAACATACAAACAAACAAACAAACAGACATTCACATTTATAATATTAATAGGATTAAAAATATAAAAATATTAAATTCATTAAATATCAAATATTTGAAAATAAAAAAAAAAATGAAAAATATTAAAAATTATATTTTGAACAATTAAAAATACTTAAAATGCAACATATATAAAAAATATAAAAAAATGTCACAAATATGAAAATATTTTTAAATGTGTAGAAAATTAAAAAAACCTACAATATGATATATATTATCCACATTAAAAGTAATTTAAATATTAAAGTTTTTTAGAATATAAAAAATAATAGAATTATTAAAAATAATAAAAAATATTAATCATCCATTATTTTATAAGCCATTGTTTTGCGTTTGAAAATTTTAATATACACATAAGTTAATTAAAAAGACATAAAAAAGTAAGAAAATAAAAATAATAAATATATTAAAAATATAAAAAATATTATACAAAACATTAAAAAACATTAAAAATAAAAAAAATTTTCAAATATGTTAAAAATATTAAATTAATTAAAAACATTATATTATAATTTATACTAATATCTAAAGTATACAAAACCGAAATCGGAAAGGGACAAACCGATTTTTTATTGCCGGTTTTAACAAAATATTGATTTTAGAATAATCGATTTAACCTGTTTTTTTGAGGACTGGTTTCCCGGTTTTTCGAGATCATGTAAGCCACAACATAAAAAGTTTTTAAGGTTGTGATAATGTGTGGAGAAGGCACAGTAAAGGGTGTTGATTAGATAGTTTGGAAACTTACGAAATAACTATCCGCCCTGCCAGCTGTCAACATTATCCATTGCACACAGTTGAAACAAAGTGTTTTAGCAATAATAGAAATGATCTCAAATCGAACAATGAAAACATATTCAATTTTAAAAATATTTAAAATTAGAAATATTCAAAATAATACAAATATTAAAAACATCAAATATGTTACAAAAAAAAACGAAAAATATTAAAATATGAAAAAAATATATAAATATTTAAAAATACTAAAAATATTAAAAATATAAAATATTAAAAATATTACACATACATTATATATATTTATATATGCATTTTTTTAAATTTTGTTCTATTAATTGTTTTGCAATTGTTTCGTTAAAATACATGTCCTCAAGCTTGTGTGGACACTTAATTTGGAGCGAATAATAAAGTGCCAGTTGTGAACTAAAGTAAATAAAGTTAAAATGTGTTAATAGCAGGGACTGAAAATAATTGTTATTATTTTTGTTTCAGAAGAAAATGTTACGATAAAATGAGCTTTATTTGTTTTAGGGAATATTTAACCATTATAGTAAGATATATATTATTTTAGACACCGTAACCATTATAAATGAGAAATATTTTTTTTGGTTATGAATAACCATTATAGCAACCAATAAATTTTTTTGGTTACTAATAACCATTATCGAAAAAAAAATATTTTTTTTTTTGGTTATCAGTGACCAATTTGACAGCTAACATTTTCATACCATCACCCTTAGGGATGATGGTATTTATCATTTGATACGAAAAAAGTGTAACGCATTAAATGAGACGAGTTAAACCCCCAGTATCTTAAGACCAAATTCGTTTCAGGACTTTTTAAAACGATTGAGCTATGTCCGTCTGTCTGTCTAGCTGGATGGCTTGTGGGCACGATAACTCATGTAAACCTTAACTGATCCGTATGAAAATTGAGCAGTATTATAATGTCCAGAAATAAAGTAATGGGATTGTATATGGGCAGAACCGTCCTTAACGCCCCAAGTTAATGAATTGACCCAGTTTTGCGGGAGATAACACTAAACTTTGCTTTGTACCTTTAATGATATATTTGTTCTTTTTCAGAACGATAACCATCTTCCTCAAGCAACGCAGTACCCTTTAGAATGTAATAAGTTCATTAACGAATCGACTAATATCAGTACTTCCTATTTAGTTCGTAAGACTTTACGAAGCTTGGAAGTTGACTCGTCGTCAGAGGATGAGACGGCAACCGTGCATTCAAAACCACTGCTTTGCCGAAATTGGCACGTACCGGGAGGGAAGAGTTGATGTCGATGCCAATCTTATGCATTACTGGGAGGTGATCTAAAGCAAAGCCATAACGTGGAGCAAATATCAGATAAATTTGGACGTGTTGTTTGTCAAGCAAAGTGTCGCAGTAAATGTGAATTGTTCACAATACATTTTGTGTTGGGCGAAGCTGTTTTTGGTCAATTTCATAACAAATCTTCTCATTGTTCCCTGTTTCTCACAAACGAACAATGAAGTTTTTTAATTAAAAACATTTTGTTTTAATCCCAATGAAATAATACAAAACAATAAAATCAATTTTTGTTGAGCAGTTTGTTTTGGGCGTTAATGGGTTAATGAAATGTATTGCATAATTTATTTAGTTTGTTTTTTTTTTTGCCCAAATATATAAGAATGGAATTAAAAAGTAGTCTAATTTAAATAATAATTTATTTATAAAATGAATAAACATTTCTTACATAACTGTCCATTTAGTTTATTTTGCCAAAGATATTTAAAACGCTTGCCCTAACTACCTCTACCTAGATTCGATTGTTTCAAAAAATTGAAACTGGTTCCAAAGGTTTTTTGAAAGAAAACCGGGTTTAGGTTTTTATAACCAATAATTACATTTTTTTGAGATTCAAATTGGTTAACAAAATTCATAAAATAAAATACGTCTTACTACGATAGAATGAATAAAAACTCTTTATATTTTTAAAATAAATTGAAATGTCAAAAAATTAGAACGATTTTGTTTAAAGTATGATTTTTTTTAACTTTTATATAAAAATATTACGAACAATTAGAAAATGTAAAATTATTTTGGAAATTAAATTTTTATTTTCTATAGAAAAATCAAATAAATTAAATTTTAGTCTTCCATAGAATAAAAATTATGGAGTTTAAATTTTTTATTATCGTGTCAAATATCTGGTATAATAATTTTTTTTTTGTGATAAAAATAAAATAGTTAAAAAGTTTCAGTCGACTTACATATACCCTCACCATCAGTAAAAACACAAAATATGGAATGTGGGCACGATCGAGTTGGGTCTGTTGATACATATTATAACTCTAAAGATGGTGGAAGGAAGGGTACATTTGTATGGAAGGTACCAGAAGGGGCATGGCTAGACCTCCTGTTTTTCTCAAAAACTTTATCTTGTCATAGCTTTACTAAATACAGAATTTGGGCATGATCGCGTTGGGCGCATTGATATTGTTTAGGCGAAATAAACGATATCTGACGTACGCACTTAAGCTACGCACAACAGAACGCATCTCAATTCAGCGCATAACTGTCCGGTAAAGAGCTTTCACTCTAGCGTTCTAGCAGTGCTAAACTCAACTATTTACCTACCTCTAACTGCAGACGAAAGATCGAAAGAGTTAGTTCTATATTTTTCCTGCCACCAGTGCAGAACGTTTAAAACATACCACAAATAAATGTTTTCTCCACATTTTTTTACGGTTTTCTAATAACATACCCCCCTCACAGTGCCGTATAAAGTGTTACATTCAGATCAATTGTGAAGCAAGGTAATTTTGTAACTTAATAAATGAAGTTTTATAACGAATTTTAAATTCCCGTGTTTTTCTCGCATTCTTCTGAAATTTAAAACACTCGTCAATTCGACCTTCTCTTCCCCCGCATTATTAGATATTATTACTCGTTTTGTAAAGTGAGCGGTATAGAACATTTGTACGGGAACATTCCCGTTAGTAGTACATCCAATCCCGTTAGTAGTTTTGGAAAAATATTAACAGTTTCAAAACAATTTAAGGTTTTTCGCTAAAATTTTTAAAGTTATTGTGCGTACCAGTCGAAAAAACAGACAGACGGACTGACGGACATGGAACAAACGACTTAAAAAGACATGACTCGAATTTGCTTCAAAGAAACCTAGGTTTTAAAGAGACTCCTTCTAAGTGTTGTAGTTTTGGGTCGTGCCAAATTATATATTCCCACCTATCCGTATGGTGAGGATATAAAAACAAACATTGCATCAAAAATACGATATTTTTTTGGGTCGAGAAAACCAAAAAAAAAAAATAAATTACTTTCGATAATGGTTATTGTAAACCAAAAACAATTTTCGGTTGCTATAATGGTTATTAGACCGGGTCGGTCCTCATACAAATTTTTTTTTTCTTCCAAAGTTGAGGACAAATACTAAAGATCACCTCGAGACAACTTCAAAAAAAAATGTTTTTTTCCTCCCCCACTCCCCGGAAAAACAGCCAAAATCGTTTTTTATCACTGCTTTTTTGTTTGTGGCTCAATCATTAAATCAAAGGAATCGGTGTATATGTTTCGACGAGTACTACATTTGTCCTATAGATGTCGCTGACATACGACATCATCTAGTAATGATGGTCTCATTTAGACCAATTTCTACCCCTAAAATTTAAAAATATTTTTTCCTAGGATTAAAGTCCTTTAAAAACCAAGAACATTTTGCTTTGGAAGTATACAGTTTTATTCAAAATAAAAAAGTTTCGTATGCAAAGATGTATTTACATTATCAGCACTAATATTTGTTCCTGTTGTTTGCATTATTACAGAAAACTATTGCATACTTCTAAGCGTTTGGAAAAAAATTAAATACAAGTTATTGTATATTTTTTATTTGACGATTGAGCCACACACAAAAAAACAGTGATAAAAAAACGATTTTGGCTGTTTTTCCGGGGGGTGGGGGAGGAAAAAAAGTTTTTTTTTTAAGTTGTCTCAAGGTGATCTTTGATATTTGCCCTCGACTTTGGAAATTTTTTTCGCGACCCGGTCTAATGGTTATTCATACCAAAAAATTTTTTTTCTCACTTATATTGGTTACGATAACCAAAAAATAATATTTCTCTTCGATAATGATTTCTAATAACCATTATTTCAATTAGTTAATATTTATGGTCAAAAATGACTTTTTCGTCATATCTCTTATAACTGTTACGTCCCTGGTTAATAGCAATATAATCTCAATAGGAATTACTAAACCCCTTTTTTTAAATTTATACATATATTAAACAATTTACTAATTCAAATATTAAGATTTTATAATTGCAAGAGTAAAGTAACGGTGTTGTAATGTTATTCGTTATCTTTCATATTCATATCTGCAATTTTGTTACTTTTCGCTTAGTTTCCTATTTAGTTGTTTCCCTTTTGTGCAATAACAAGATTAATATGAATACATTAAAATAAGATCCTTCAAAATCACACCGCCATAGCCACTCTATGATTTAAGAATAATATATATCAACCTGTTGTGTTGACCAATGTGTGACCAAGGGTTTAAACCCCAACCGAACCCCAACACTGATGCCATCGACATACATCTGTTCCTACACTCAAACACTTGATTATCTCGATGTCTCGACGGCTCTCAATAGTTGTGCGATATTAGATGGCGCATATAAATCTAATCTGGTGTGACACACATAATCCTTAGACACTCAGTTAAATACGATGGACAGACAGACAGACAAACAGTAGAAAATGGTCCCATTATGCCAGGCATCGTTGTAATAGTTAATTTATTGCAAAAGCATCGTAAAATATTTGAAATTAAAGCAAATAGGATTTATGGCATTAAGAAGACAGACAATGAACCGTTTAGGGGTGATGGCGTAAGGGGAGGGAGTACCCACATTTTGCCTATGGAGAGGAATATATACTGAGAGCGTAGAGAACTATACCCGAGGATAATAGAGACAACTGGATATAGTTAGAAACTTCGGTAACGAAGAAAAAAAACGCAAGACGTTTATGGTCATTAGCATATTGAGGTCACAGTAAAATTATGTCATTGACAATTATGTTTGAACTTAGCAGTTTATTCATAGTTTTAAATAATGTAGACTGTAAGGTAGAACAGTTTAAATAACACATAGTAAGTAAGGCATACTCTGTTATGGGAAATATGTAACGATATATTGCAATAACTTTTTTTTTCTCTTGGGAATACCTTTAGAATTTTGACTGATAAAGTCTAAGGCACATATAGTACTTGGCACTACTGATATTAGTTAGAAATGGCTATATTTTTATTTAAAGAATTTTAAAATTAACATTTGGGACGCAGGTTTCACTCAACGCTACAGTAACTGATATGCAAATGAAATATTTTTTTAGAAGATTCCGAAAGAGTCTTTGAAGGTACCATCTGAAAATTAAGGAATAAGTTACCACTCGGTTTCTAAGGTTTCACATATAAGCACAAACTATTTAGAGTAAAATTTTGTCAATATTTTGAGGCGTTTCTTTTAAATTATTGGAAAATAAATTGTAGGCCAAATAAGTATATTCCTTAAAAATGCATATGTTTATATTTTTCCTTTTCTTCACTGCCGTAGTAATTAGCTACTTATATAACTAACATATACTGTATAGTATTTTCATTTAACCGCAAACGCAACGTTTAACTTAGTAGAAATGGTTTTTTTTGGCGTTTTTAGTGGTCAAGTCCAAATAACCCCAATGCTGTCAACCCTAACAGTGTTCGTGTCATACAAATACCAGGACCATTAAACAATTTAAAAGAACGACAATAAACTTCTTCATGGTAATGCAATGGTTGTCAGCTTACCTAACGAGTATATCCTGTTGTCAATTGTCCTTTAAATTGACATTGTTCGTTGATGTCTATCACGCTATTATTAATTTGTAAGGGTTGATTTTCACCAAGTTACCTAACATGTAAATGTGGGAATTTGGACACATACCTAAAAAAATATGTTATTCCTATGAAGTATCGGTACATGGATTTTGCTTAGGTTTGAACGAGAAATTGTCGATAATTATTACAAATTAAAAAAAAAACCTAATTTACCTTTACACCCCATGAATGAGGTATGGGATGCTTCTTTCGTTGTTGTGAATTAACACGCTTTCTATTTTAAGATTCGCAACAAACTGTACCTACTTGTTTTTCGACTAATGCGAACCACGGATCCCCACATGGTAGTCGCGTGTTCTAACCACAATGCCACGACCGGTCCCGGCTGTTAGTTTATAACAAATTTAAAAATACAAATTGTTTTTCTTCTTATTTAGCAGCAGCAACAGACATTCATCCATCCATTCTGGCAACATGTCAAAGCCATCGTAGTCGTTGCATTCTGACTCCGTAGTTAATTCGTCACATCAAATTTATATAAAAAAAACTGTTTCATCTGGTCCATCCCACGAAGTTTTGATCGTCCCCTTATGCGCCGTTCTTCGATTTGATTGCTTAAAACTTTTTGAGCTGAAGTATTTTCATCCATTCGTACACGTGTCAAGGGCTGCGCATTCGGTCTATGTGAAAGGGCTTGACTAAGTCAATGTCGTTGTACAGCTCATGGCTTATTGGACGACGGCACTCGCCGTTAACGATGATGGGTCCAAATATTTGGCGAAGTATTTTTCTCTCGTTGTCGGGAGTTTGATGCAAGGTAAAGCTTCTGATCGGTTTAACTTGGCAAACCCAGAGTGATCCTTGCCAATTACACTTCAAGTCTACTCACAGAGCTCCGTATTCGTGGTACTACTCCGGACCGTCAGAGCACGGCTCATTGTGAAAGGCAAAATATAAAACCCAGGCACGTCAGAGTGAGCGGTACCCTGGTCTGCGTCTGACCCAGAATGGACGGCTGTAATAAAATCCTGGCAACCCGCCACCGACGTTTAAACTATTTCAATGAAAGAAGTAAGAAAAGAATAAAATGGACCCCCCAAAATGTTGACGACCACCGCAAACGAATTAAGGACCATGATTTAAGGATTAGAACACTGTATAGACCAGGTGCCTCCATCCAACTGGTGGAAGTCCTCGAAGAATACAAGGCTGACATAACCGCTTTACAGGAAATCCGGTGGACTCGAGCCATGACATCAAAATAGTACAAGGCGATTTAAATGCTAAAATAGGCTGGGAGACCTCATTTGAGGCTGCCATTGGAAAATTCAGTCTGGACACTGAAACGTCGGACAATGGCATCAGACTGATTGATTTCTGTGCGGCAAGAAATATGGTAGTTAGCAGCACTAGATTTAACCAGAAATATATTCATATGGCAATATGGTTATCTCCAGATCAATTGACGAGGAATCAGATTGATAACGTGGTAGTCGCTGGAAGGCACGCATCGAGTGTTCTGGACGTACGAGTGATCAGAACACTTACCGCTGTTAAGGCACAACGAAAGCTGGACATCGGTAAACTGCGGACCACAGAGGTAGCGGACGCCTACTCCAACCACCTTACTCAACTGCTACGGAATTATTCAATCCCTGATAATATTACATAGAACGGACTGCGAAAAGCGTACTTGGGTACTCAAAGACGTCTCATGATGATGCCTGGTACGAAGATGACTATCATACAGGTCAAAACTACAGACAATGGCAACGCAAGCTGTTCGTGAACGGCACAGGTAGAAGAGACGAAAGGAAACTCGTCTCTTTAGACGGAAAAAGAAAGAGCTGAAGAAGATAAGATAAGATAAGATAAGATAAGATAAGATAAGATAAGATAAGATAAGATAAGATAAGATAAGATAAGATAAGATAAGATAAGATAAGATAAGATAAGATAAGATAAGATAAGATAAGATAAGATAAGATAAGATAAGATAAGATAAGATAAGATAAGATAAGATAAGATAAGATAAGATAAGATAAGATAAGATAAGATAAGATAAGATAAGATAAGATAAGATAAGATAAGATAAGATAAGATAAGATAAGATAAGATAAGATAAGATAAGATAAGATAAGATAAGATAAGATAAGATAAGATAAGATAAGATAAGATAAGATAAGATAAGATAAGATAAGATAAGATAAGATAAGATAAGATAAGATAAGATAAGATAAGATAAGATAAGATAAGATAAGATAAGATAAGATAAGATAAGATAAGATAAGATAAGATAAGATAAGATAAGATAAGATAAGATAAGATAAGATAAGATAAGATAAGATAAGATAAGATAAGATAAGATAAGATAAGATAAGATAAGATAAGATAAGATAAGATAAGATAAGATAAGATAAGATAAGATAAGATAAGATAAGATAAGATAAGATAAGATAAGATAAGATAAGATAAGATAAGATAAGATAAGATAAGATA
Organism: Muscina levida; assembly: GCA_964034835.1. Taxonomy (NCBI): domain Eukaryota; kingdom Metazoa; phylum Arthropoda; class Insecta; order Diptera; family Muscidae; genus Muscina; species Muscina levida. The sequence goes on from OZ035882.1 coordinate 56,177,051, forward strand.
AGATAAGATAAGATAAGATAAGATAAGATAAGATAAGATAAGATAAGATAAGATAAGATAAGATAAGATAAGATAAGATAAGATAAGATAAGATAAGATAAGATAAGATAAGATAAGATAAGATAAGATAAGATAAGATAAGATAAGATAAGATAAGATAAGATAAGATAAGATAAGATAAGATAAGATAAGATAAGATAAGATAAGATAAGATAAGATAAGATAAGATAAGATAAGATAAGATAAGATAAGATAAGATAAGATAAGATAAGATAAGATAAGATAAGATAAGATAAGATAAGATAAGATAAGATAAGATAAGATAAGATAAGATAAGATAAGATAAGATAAGATAAGATAAGATAAGATAAGATAAGATAAGATAAGATAAGATAAGATAAGATAAGATAAGATAAGATAAGATAAGATAAGATAAGATAAGATAAGATAAGATAAGATAAGATAAGATAAGATAAGATAAGATAAGATAAGATAAGATAAGATAAGATAAGATAAGATAAGATAAGATAAGATAAGATAAGATAAGATAAGATAAGATAAGATAAGATAAGATAAGATAAGATAAGATAAGATAAGATAAGATAAGATAAGATAAGATAAGATAAGATAAGATAAGATAAGATAAGATAAGATAAGATAAGATAAGATAAGATAAGATAAGATAAGATAAGATAAGATAAGATAAGATAAGATAAGATAAGATAAGATAAGATAAGATAAGATAAGATAAGATAAGATAAGATAAGATAAGATAAGATAAGATAAGATAAGATAAGATAAGATAAGATAAGATAAGATAAGATAAGATAAGATAAGATAAGATAAGATTTGCTCCGAAGTAGAGGGGAAGCCCGAAAATTCACGGACACCACTCCAGAAGACCGCGCTCCAATCCATGGCGATGGTATTAACTGTCCGCCTTCGAGACATAGCTAGATACGTGTTGCAATATCCCGTCTTAAAAGTAACAAAGCGGCTGGAGACGATGGTCTCCCTGATGAATTGTTTAAGGCATTTGGGGAGAAGCTGATTAATAGCATTCATCAGCTCATGGAGAACATCTGGCTGAAGGAGAGCATGCCCGAGAACTACCGTGGAATAAGCCTATTACCAATTGCGTACAAGGTCCTTTCGAGCATATTGTATGAATGTCTAAAGCCAATTTAATTGGACCTTATCAGTGCGGCTTTAGACTTGATAAATCTACGAAGGATTAAATATTAACTTAACGGCAAATCTTGAAAAAATAAATCATAAAAATCAGATCGACACCTACCACCACTTTGTCGACTACAAAGCTGCCTTTGACTCTCCGACAAGGAATAGGCTATATGAGACCATTTCTGAGTTTTATTTCCCTTCAAAACCCATTCAACTTTGCAGATGTACATCTATTAAGATTGGTAAGGATCACTCTGAACCATTCAACGAGGAAAGAGGTCTGAGGCAGGGCGATAGCTTGTCCTGTACACTATTTAATATAGATATAAAGAAGGCGCTGAGAAAGGCTGATGTCAACATGTCTGACACCATATTCCACAAGAGCCACATGCCACTAGCTTATGCCGATGACATAGCTATCAATGGCCGAAATCTGCGGGATGTTACTGCAGTTTTCTCATCATTAGAAAAGGAGTCAGCAAAAATGGGTTTAGCGGTCAACGAGGACAAAACAAAAATAATGATTTCGACGAACAAAGAGTCCTCTCGCTGGGGACGCACCGCGAACGTTGGCAATTATTGTTTTGAGGTAGTAGATGAATTAACCTGCCTCTGATCTTCCGCCAATAAGAAAAATAATGTCGGCCAAGAAATCAAGCGGAGAATAGTGCTCGCCAATAGATGTTTTTACGGACTTTGGTATCACTTTAGTAACATCACCTTATCTCGGAATACTAAGAAAGAGCTATACCAGGAGCCAAGTTTACCCGTTCTGTTGTATGCTGCCGAATCGTGAGAGCTGTCGATAACGGACATACAAAACCTGGGAGAATTCGATATGAAAGTACTCCGAAAAATATATGGGCCTATCTGTGTCGACGGCGACTTTCGCGGTCGAATCAACCATGAGCTGTAGAGCTTTACCACGACGTGGACGTAGCTAAATAAGTCAGAATCCAGCGACAACGATGGCGGGGATATGTCGCCAGGTTGAATGTAAATGCTCCAGCGAGAAAGGTGTATGAAGGCGAACCTGAAAGACGGCTCAGAGCAGGGAGACCCAAAATTCGTTGGAAGGACCAAATGGTTGCCGACGTGCCACTTTCTGGTAGGACTAATTGGAGAACGCACGCAGAAGACCGAAGCGTGTGGAATTCTTAAATACTTCAGGCATCATATTTACGAATCACGTTGGCAAGTTGTAATGGGCCACTTAGGTAAGTAAGTATTATTTTATTTTTGTGAAAAAAGTTTTTGTTTTTTAATTTTATGTAATATCTGCAATTTTAATACTAAAAACCTAATGCTTGTACAACTTTGTCAAGTACCTACACGTGTACACATTGGCTCATCATATCTATGACACCTACATATCATATGAATGTATGTAAATAATATCACACATATTTTATTTGGTCTATTATTCGATATTGTACATATGTCTGTAAGCGTACATGTGGTGGTCACATTCATAATAATTAACATTAACATAGAATTACTTTAGCATATGTTTTAAATCGATCCAATGGTTGGCAACTCATTTTCAGACTTTACAGATGCCGTTACACAATGTTAAACTCTTTAAACCTCCCCCAAAGAGTAAAAAAAAACAACAACAAGAAATCTCACAATGCCGGTCTCTTGGTGCCGAGACAACACGACAGTAATCCAACCCGATTTTGGGTGGTAAAACTAGGTGAGAGTAAAATGGATGGATTCCACATATACTCGCACTCACACAACTCTTATCCAGGGAATCCAACAGGAATATGGAGAGTTGTAGCGGGTGTGTGTGTGTGTGAATGTATGAGCGTATTAGCAGAGCTAATAGAATGCACAAACTACAAAACACACAGTGATGAGTACTGAGAGTGACGGTAGGTAGGAGATTAGTGGGGCAAATCATTGCAAATGAGAAGGTGCACATGCATATATATACATATATATTGAACCAGGGATGATAATTTCGCTTTTAATTGGTACTTGTTTTGGGTCTTGCAATGTTACGTCAAGTCACACGATTGCAAAATTCGGAATAATAAAAACAATTTAAGTTTTATGTCACATGCTCTCTAAACAAGAAGGTGTTTGTTTATCGACAATTGCGATCGTCACTGTTTGAGAAACTTTTTCTAGACATGCAGATTGACTCGACACTATACTGCAGTTTCGTGTTCTAACGAGAAGTGCAGAGTTGAGTAAACTAATTGGCATGAAACTACCGATTAATCTTAGGGGTTAGGTAACAAAAGTTAATGAGGATCAACACAACGGCTCTTTGTTGTGGAGTTGGTAGCCAAACAGAAATTAGATCGGGTGCGGAAGAGTGGCGTTTGAGGCACTATCCTTAAAAAAGCCAAAATTGAACAGAGCAACAAAGAACAAAAATTATAACTACACCCCATAGCTTACGACCACTGCAAACGTTATAAGGATATGTACCTGGAATAACCGAACTCTGTAAAGAGATTATGACTCCATCCAATTGGCGGATGCCTGCAAAAAATGCAATTACCGGGAAAGGGATGCACAAAACTAACGAATTGTGACATTTTTTACGGCTGCCATACATTGCAGGAAGAAGTCACCCCCCATCAAGGCGAAATACTTGTACTTCTCGCCGATTTATTTACATGCCCCGTTGAGAGACAGAGACGAGAGTACTAAAGTCCCATATTAAGAGCGCCTGCCAATGACATTAAAATTGCTCTGGTAGATTTTTATGATTAAATTGGAAGGGACGATGCTCCTCGTTCAGCAATAACACTTCCGGTGGTAGTAAGTAGAACCAGTTTCCCGCATAAAGATGATGCATACAGGTCAAAACAGGGCAACGAGTGCAATGACGGAAGGTAATATTGAAAAGAGCTGAGAGATGACACGCCTCTTATGGCGGAAAGAGCGTCTATGGAAGAAATGTGAGATCAATGATATCGAAAATTACAACGATAGAGTTGATGCCCGAGAGATCTACCAAAATGTACAAAGCAAAGTTTTTGGAACAGGGATCTCCCCCTGTAAGGACAGAGATGGAAATCAGGTCACAGACACTCAGTGTGTGCTGCAGATATGAAGAAAACACTTTCGTTCTCTGCTCGTTTCCGAAGGCAGCATATGTAACGAAATCACACCAATCATCGACGATGAAGTAGGCTGTCCACCACTGAGCCAAAACGAGATCAGCACGGCAATTGCAAGGCTTAAAAATAATAAAGCTGCGGAAGCCGATGAAATACCGGTAGAGCCTTTTTAAAGGCGGGCGGCGATGAGCCAGCAACGTGCATGCACCAGATCATACATACGATTTGGCTACAGGAATGCATGCTCGATGGTTGGAATCTGAGTTTTATATGTGCTGTGCTTAAGAAAGAAGGACTATTGCAAGGTCCTACCTAGTGTGTTATGTGAAAGACTAGACCCATTTTGGACCTTATGTTCTGTTGGACCTTATCAATGTGGTTTTAGACCAGGTAAATCCACAACCTACCAGATAATCATACTACGACAAATCCTAGAGAAGACCCAAGAGATGCAGATCGATACCTTACTTACTTACTTACTTAGCTGGTACTTCTTTACAACCCCAGTGGACTATATACCGCACGTAGAAAAATATTATAAGCGCCTCGATCTTCTGCGCTTCTTCTCCAGTTAGTCACACCAAGCTCTGTAAGGTTCTCAGTAACCTGGTCTTTCCAACGGAGTTTTGGTCACCCTCTTCTGCGCCGTCCATCGAGTTCATTGTCGAAGACTTTTCGGGCTGGAGCATTTTCGTCCATGTGTACAACATGACCTAGACAACGCAACCGCTGCACCTTAATGCGTCTGACCACGTTAATGTCAGTGTACAGCTCGTACAGCTCATGATTCATACGACGCCAATACTCTCCGTTAACGATGATGGGCCCATATACTTAACGGAGTATTTTTCTCTCGAATCCAGCCAGAACGGATTCATCCGCTTGTGCCATAACCCAGGATTCTTAACCATACATTAAGACAGGTAGAACCAGTTTTGTTGGTACAGCCGTATTTTTGTTCGATGGGAGAGGGCTCTGTCATTAAATCGCTTGCTTAGTCCGTAGTAGCATTACTTAGCAAGCAGGATTCTTCTCCGTATTACGAGGCTGACATTATTTGTTTTGTTGATGGCGGAGTCTAGGTAGATACAAATTTCTACCATCTCGAAATTATAGTTGTCAACGTTCACGCAGTTTTCCAAACGAGAAGATTTTTTGTTCGATCTTGTTTTTGGCCTCGTTTACCAATAGACCTATTGTCGCTGATTCGTTTTGCATACCTGAGAAGGCTGCAGTCACATCCCGCAGTTTTCGACCGATGATGTCTACTTCATCAGCGTACGCGATTAGCATTTGGCTTTTGTTGAATATTGTGCCTCTCGTGTTTACTGCAGTTTTCCTCATTATCATGTCCATCACTATGTTGAAGAGGTCACACGATAGGCTGTCGCCTTGTTTTAGGCCTCGTCTGGTATATAATGGCTCCGTAAGGTCCTGGCCAATCTTTACTGATGACTTCGTGTCAGTCAGCATCATTCCGCAAAGGCGTATTAGCTTTGCCGAAATACCAAAATCAGCCATGGCTTTGAGTAATTTCTGTCGTATCGGGCTGTCGATGGCAGCTTTAAAGTCAACGAAAAGATGGTACGTATCGATCTGTTTCTCTGGGGTCTTTTCCAGGATTTGTCGTAGTGTGAATATCTGGTCGGTCGTGGATTTACCAGGTCTCAAGCCACACTGATAAGGTCCAATCAGGTTCGCTAAAATGGGCTTTAGTCTTTCACATAACACACTAGACAGGACCTTGTATGCGATGGTAAGAGGCTGTAAGAGGCCTTTCTTAAGAACAGGACATAGAACACTCAGATTTCAATCATCACTCCCTGAGCCAAATCGTGTTTATGAGCTGGTGCATGCATGTTACCAGCTCATCGCAGCCGGCTTTAAAAAGCTCTGCCGACAGTCCATCGGCTTCCGCAGCTTTATTATTTTTAAGCCGGGGAATTGCTGTGCGGATCTTATTTTGGCTCGGTAGTGGACACTGGACAGTCAACTCAATCGTCGATAATTTGTATGATTTTGTTACTTATGCTGCTTCTGGGAACGAGTAGTGATTAAAAGGGTTCCCTCCTTATTTGCAGCACACTCTAAGTCTCCGTGACCAGATTTCCCTCTCTGTCTTTATAGGTGGGGATCCCTGTTCCAAAACCCTTTGGTAGAACTTACGGGCCTCACCTCTTTCCCTGTAGTTTTCGATATCCTGGCTTTCTCTTTTCATCCACAGACGCCTTTTCCGCCTGAACAGGCGTTTCATCTCCCTCCATTTCTCATTATATCGCTCAGTCACCGCACGCGTCGCCATTGGCTGCAGTTTTTCCTTGTATGCAGCATTCGCGACATTCATCATCGTACCAGGGCTAGTCTGAGCGTGGTTTTTCATAAACCAGTACGGTCCATGAGGCAGTGGTCATAGAATTTGAAATATGTTGCCACTGGGAGTCGGGAACATCAGTTGAGTAGTTGGTTGGAGAAGGCATTGGCTAGCTTAGTGGCATGCAGCTTTGTGATGTCTAGATTCCATTGCGTTTGATTACGAGTGTTTTTAGCACTTCTTTTTCGTGTGCGTACCTTGTCTGCAGGAAGGTGGTGATCGAAGTCAATGTTTGCACCGCCCATCACACGCACGTCCATAACGCTTGAGACATGTCTTCGATCACGTACCACGTGATTAATTCGATTTCTTGTATTTTGATCGTTAGATATCCAGGAGGTCTTGTAGATATCTTTATGCGGGAATGTGGTTCCACACACAACCATGATTCTTGCCGACGCAAAACTAACCAGTCTGAATTCGTTGTCGGAGGTGTTGTTGTGTAGACTGAATTTCCCGACTGCAGAACCAAGAGCATCTTCCCTTTCCATTTTAGCATTCAAATCTCCCAGAACAAGTTTAATGTCATGTGCAAGGCAGCGATCATATATCTCCTCCAGGCGCTCACAGAATGCATCATTAATGTCAACGTCTTTGTCTTCCGTGTGTGTACGCAAATCAGCCTAATGTAAAAATATTTCGCCCGGATGCGACCAGTGGCTATTCGGTCACCAGATGTCGAAGTCTCTTGCCGACTATGAAACCACATCCAAATCCGTGTCTTTCTGCATGGCAGCAGTAAAAGCTGTCACAGTTCTTTCGTCGTGTGCATCTCTGTTCCGTCCATCTCATTTCCTGTATGGGGGTGATGTCAGCCTTGTATTTGTGGCGGACATCCGCCAGTTGGATAGAGGCACCATCTCTGTATAGAGTTCGGACATTCCAGGTGCATATCATCATTTTGGGGTATTCTTGTTTTTTATTTTCTTCGTGTTTTCATAACACGGTACAACACATGATTTTGGGACTCAATTCTGAGAACTGCACGTGAAAGTAGCCCCAAAAAGAAGAAGTTCTGCATCATTCGTTTTGTCAAGTTACATGCCATAATAATTTAATATTGATTTAAAGTTAGTAAGTATCGTTTAGGGGAATTTGTCACGTTTTAAGCACTTTTGTTATATTGTTATATGGTGGCGTATGATTATCATAAGTAATATTCCACGTAAATCATACGCCACGGAATACAACAGTTTTATTGTAACTGCGTCAAAATAAACTCAGTTCAAAATCATTTGATGAATATAAAAGTGAAACTGTTGGTAATGTAGGGAAAAATTATATGAACAGATTAAAGAAATTGTAATTCTTAATTTTTTTAAATTTGTTTCAGCTAAATCAAACTAGTGGTTCTCGAGTTATGTCAAACAATAGATCCTTAAACGTGACAAATTCCCCTATACGATACTTACTAACTTCAAACCGATATTAAATTATAATTGCATGTAATTTGACAAATCGAATGATACAGAACTTCTTCTTTTTGGGGCTACTTTTACGTGCGGTTCTCAGAATTGAGTCCCAAATCAATGAGCTGAAAAAGTTGTACTGTGTAATAATTATAATTATTTTGTTTAAGGAGAGTGGCTTTTTAGGCCACCGCGCCCGATCCTAGTTTCTTCGGCCTGCCAAAGCCATTAAGAGAACTTCTATGTTGAGCTTCAGTAACTTCTGTTACCTATTTGCTACGAAGGCGCATCGGTGGTATCATGCCGTTTAGGTTACTCAACATTGTGTCTTCTCACATTTGATACCACTGAACGGATGTTCAGTGGGATTGCCCGGGGAATACGTGTTCACTCGGATGTTGTGGGAAAGAGAGCTTTTGGTTATTCCCAAATGAATATCAATCAGAAAGACTCAAATTAGAAAATTCCACATTCCCACATTTGCTAGTATTTAAAAAAAAAACTTTCCAAATTTCACTATAACAAACGAAAAAGTACAATCCGTGTACTAAACTACAATAAGTACACAGTACAATTCACATTTACCCACCCAATCGTGTGAACACCCAACAACAGTACCAACAACGAGCACACACAAGTAAATCATACAACCTGTTCTCTCACACCCCTTTCACTTTCCTGCCATAGCCCACTCCGCTCCCTCCCCCCGGCAAACCCCTTATGCAAAGGAACGCTGTTAATGAAGACCAAACTACAGAGTGAATGTTTTGTTTTCATATGTTTTTTCGCTGTTGTTGGTGTTGTTGGTTGTCGGAAAAGGAGCACGCAATCATTAGTACTAGCCGAAGCAAGCAGCGGCATAAACGACGACAACGACGAAGACAACAACGAAAGCAGAGGAAAAACGTGAAGCAATGCAGCCATACATAGAAGGTGTAACGGTTTTTCGAGTGTGTATAATGATGGCGACGACGTATAACGACGACGGCTACGAAGTCGACAACGGCAACGGCAACGGCAACCATAGAAGAGCCACAAGGAATATTGAGCAGAGCAACAAAATTCAGTATCGCACAAACAACATTAACGGAAACATCAACAAAACGAAAACGAGCGCATATAAATTCAAAAATAGACTTGTCAAACAAACAAAACAACACAAGAAATACAAAAAAAGAAAAGGAAATGCAATGCAACATACAGTGTTAGTGGATATTAATAACAACATCACAACAAAAAAAAAGGCGAGCAAAGGATTAAAGCCCTATCACAAAGGCTAAGAGTTAACTATTCAACAAATTCTGTAGAAAACTTGTGAATTGTGTGATTTTTTTGTTGTTGTTTTTTTTTTTTAATTTTAACAAAAATAATATCAAAATGTTTATTGTTCCATATGTTCGCTCGTACGTTAGTCGTTTGTCAGTCCGTTCGTTTGAATAGTCGTCGTCGTGGTAGTCGTTCATCTATGCATTCATCGTTGTCGTCGTCTGTTTTTGTTTATTTGGATTCGCGCGAGTCTGTCTATACGCGTGTGTGTGTGTATGTGTGCATAAAGTGTGAGTGAACTTTAGTGCTAGAAGAAAACAACAACTCTGCCGCTAGTTGTTTTTGTGTTTCCTTTAGTAACGTGTTGGTGTGTGTGTGTTTGTGTGTGTAGGAGTGCAGTAACATTGGTGCTCTACACCGAGAAAATAAAGTTTGTCAAACAAAAAAAAAAAAACAACAACACCTCACACCAGATATTCACTGCAAATTTGAAAAGATAAAAAAAACAAATACAATAAAATTAACGGAAACGGAAAGTAAAATAAAAGCAAAAAGTTGGTGGCTCACCAAAAATATAACATTTTTCAAAAGAAATGCACAAACCAAACATAAGCAGCAGGAAGGAAAACCAACAACAATGAAAATTTAAATGAAACCGAAAAAAAATAAGAAACCTTGGTGTAATAGTTAAGCTCACACAGGCGTTAATGTGTGAAATTTCGTAAAACATATGTGCGTGTGCATATCTTTGCATGTACATGCATGTTTTGCATGTTATGGCCAGACCAAAAATTGTCTAGTGTGAGAGAAATATGGTGCTAACAATAGTTGAATGAACAAATCCGGTAAATGTCATCATAACCATAATAATAACAATAACAAAAAACACACATTTAAAAGACCAACAAAAAAAAAAACAAAAACAAAAAATAACGAAAAGGACAAACAAAAGCTACACAAAGATAAAGAGTCCAACCAGCGATAAAAAAAACCAACCGACAAAAGACCATTCGACCCAACACAACCGGACCGGCCATTTACGAACAAACGAAAACCCGTATAGAAATTAGAGGACAACAAAAAAACACCAGTATACACAAACAAAAACTACAAAAATGTTGCGGTATTTTGCGATACCTTAAATCCCAGATTCTTTGGCATTTGTAAATTTGACTTAGTTGGCGGTTACCAACCCAACTCTACTCCCTTTACAACCGACGAGCGGCCATTCAAGCAACCGGAAGTGTTTGAAGTGCAATAAAAAAGCAAAGGAAATAAAAACATAAGTTCACCGCCCCCCACCACCCCCTCTACACCACACATTACTTTTGAATATTTTAACTTTTTTTTGGGGAGGCGAAAAAACGCCGGAAAAAAACAGCTAAGTTTTCTTGTTGGCCAACATCAAAGAAAACTTTTTACAACAACAGATTGGCAATTTTGTTAACGGGCCATCAAACAACTACAAAAATTTAACAAACACAAAAAAAAAAAATAAAAAAAATTATGCAAAGAAAATTGTGGAGAATTGAAAATAAAATGTATGTAATTCCAAAATAAGTGAAATTTTATTGTTATATACCTTAAAAACAACAAAATGAAACTTAAATCTATGTAAATTTAACAAATAAAAAGTTACAAAAGTTAACGTAAAAAGAATTTAAAAAAAAAGTTAAAAGCACATTTAACCTACCTACGGAAAACGCTCAGCTGCAGTCCTAAAACCCAACACCACGGCTTGTCTACAACATCTTCCTTTTCGTGTGTGAGTGTGTGTTTTCTTAAAAGTTGTGCTGCTGCACTAAATGTAATGAAAAATATTCTTATGTGAGAAAGTTTATTCATGTTAGCAAAATTGATGTGTGGATAGAACTTTACTATAGCTTATTTCAAAGAAATGTAAACTACATGGGTGAGCCTATCAAATAAAAAAAGTACATACATAAATCAAAAACCTGAAATTTAAGTCAAGAGTCAAAAAATGGCAATAGGCAAAATGTAGCCCTTAAATAACAATGAATAAGAATATGCACCTATCTTAGATCGGACATTAAATAACGTTACAGCATAATATACTATTATGGGGGGACCGTAGGGGGAACAGATCAAAAAACTATTGGTGTCCTCAAATTGTCTTTGGGTAAACTTCCAAACTGGGGGGTGAACGTATCATACATTTTGTTGCCTCTTTTGGGCTTCCCTATCTAGGTTTTTTAAGAGTGCAGTAAATCCAGTATCTTAATTTCAGTCAGGTAATGATATTGTTTTAGCCTTGAGTTATTGAAATTAAGCGATTTTTTATTGAAATTACTTTTGTATTATTACTAGGGCAAGAAATCTTATGCAAATGCATATTTGTTTGACATCCTAAAATTTAAACCATTGTTATCTTTACGAATCATAAAATTTCTTTTAAAATGGCATTCAATCGTTTTTGCATATTTTGCATATTTTACACATAATAACGCCTTAAACTTTTTGTGGGAAATCTCTTAGTAATCGTTGCTTTACAATTCGTTACACAATATTCATCTGAAAAAACAAAAATATTTTACAAAATATTTACACCGATACCCAGGGGATATAGAAAACAAATTTTGTTGCGAAAATTTTTTATAAAAAGACGATATGCAAAAAAATGTTTGATCAAAGTCAAAAACCAATTAAAACTACCAGTTTATGTTGTACACATTATGGGAGCTCTTTGCCTCCTTATGTTTGAAAGCTAGTAGCCGGGATATCTGAATTAGGGTAGACGACGCCTCTAATGAGTACGAATCCTAGTATGAATCCTAATCGGAGCGTACTGCAATCCCAGCTCGGTCACTTGATTTTTCCAATTATTTCTTATTACGCAAAACCAGTTCAGAAAAAAATTATTCCGATTATGTTATCTCATAGATGAAGATTAAGGCGCTATGACATTAGGCCCCACGAAAATACACCCCCAAGTGAAAATGAAATTAAACCCCAAAAATTTTATTCGGCCTAATTTCGAGTGAATATAGTGCCACTCGTGTTTACTGCAGCTTTTCTCATTATCATCTCCATCACTACGTTGAAGAGATCACACGATAGGCCTCGTCTTGTATAGAATGGCTCCGTAAGGTCCTTGCCAATCTTCACTGAAGACTTCGTGTCAGTCAGCGTCATTCCGCAAAGACGTATCAGCTTCGCTGGAATACCAAACTCAGCCATGGCTTCAAGTAATTTCTGCCGTATCGGGCTGTCGAAGGCAGCTTTATAGTCGACAAAAAGATGGTACGTGTCGATCTGTTTCTCTTGGGTCTTTTCCAGGATTTGCCGAAGTGTGAAAATCTGGTCAGTTGTTGATTTTCCAGGTCTAAAACCACACTTTAGACTTTCACATAGCACACTCGACAGGACCCTATATGCGATGGGTAAAAGGCTGATCCCGCGGTAGTTGGAGCACACACTTGGATCACCTTTTTTCAGCACAGGACATAATACGCTTACATTCCAATCGTCGGGCATGCACTCTTTAAGCCAAACCGTGCGCAGGAGCTGGTGCATGCTCGTTATCAGCTCCTCGCCACCGGAATTGAAGAACTCTGCGGGCAGACCGTCGGCACCGGCTGCTTTGTTGTTTTTCAGCCGCGATATTGCTCTTCTTACCTCGGCTTGACTTAGTGGGGGGCAATCTAAGCCGTCGTCGACAATTGGAGTGATAACTTTAAGTGCGCTACCTTCTGGAACCAGCAGTTGCTGGAAGTGTTCTCTCCATATGTGCAGCACACTCTGCGTATCCGTGACCAGATTTCCATCCATGTCCTTGCAGGTTGGGAGGCCATTACCGTATTCATTTGCTCTTACTTTCTGGTAAAATTTTCTGGCCTCACCTCTATCCCTGTATCGCTCTATATCCTCGTTCTCCCGTTCCTTCATCAAACGCTTTTTTCGCCTAAATAGCTGTTTCGCCTGTTTTGCTTTCTCCTTGTGTCGTTCCCTTACAGCACGGGTTACAATTGGCTGTAGCGTTGCCCTATAAGCAGCAGTCTGTTCCTCAGACGCTATGCGACATTCTTCATCGTACCAGGATTCGTCTGAGCGCCGCTTTTCTTATCCTAGCACGGTTGTTGCGGCGGTTGCCATGGAATGCGCAATATGCTGCCACTGTGTATCGGGAACGTCAGAAGTAGAGGCGTTGTGTCGTAAAAGTTGGGAGAGCTGGTTGGAGTAGGCAGCAGCTATCTCTGGGGTTTGCAGCTTCGCTCTGCTCAATCTTGTGCGCACCTTTGCTGCAACCAGGTAAAGATCCGAGCCACGGATCACACGCACGTCCATGACACTAGAAGCATGCCTTCCATCAATTACCACATGATCAATTTGATTTTTGGTGTTTTGATCGGGGGAAAGCCAAGTTGCCTTGTGGATATCTTTATGCTGGAATCTGGTTCCACTCACTACCATGTTCCTTCCCGCTGCAAAGCTAACCAGCCTAAACCCGTTGTCTGATGTGTCGGTGTGCAATTACACTTAAAAAAAATGCAAATAAGTAATATCGTGTTGTTGTTTTCTGTATAAAATTGTGGTGCATTTTTATATTTGTGTTTGGGGTCTTATTTCCAAATATATATCGGAATCCGTTTGTAAAAACACAACACGCCAATAGGCCCAAAACAGCGGTACGAAACATGACCATACAAAAATTTCCAAAATTAAAAATGAAAAATCACCCAAATGAAAATGAAAAGTTGGCCAAAATAAAAAATAAATAAAGGGTCTTCCAATAAGAGGTGTTATTTTGGTATTCAAAGAAAAATGCAATTTTTTTAGATAAACGTTCGGATGTTTGTTTCATAATAAAGAGGACGGTATGCCCTTAACAATGAAATACAACATCAGCCAAATGGCCACCACGAGCACGCTTACAGGACCATATCCTTTTCATGAATTTTCTATAACCAAATCGCAAAGTGGCTGCCCTATGTCCTCGGTAGCCTCACGAATTTTATCTTTGAGGTCTTGAATCGACGCTGGGCTGTTGGCGTAGACCTTATCTTTCACGTGGCCCCAAAGGAAGAAGTCGCAAGGTGTTAAATCACAAGATCTCGGTGGCCAATTGTGATCACCTCTTCGAGAGATAACTCGGTCCGGAAACTTTTCCCATAAAAGATCGATGGTTTCGTTGCTTGTGTGGCACGTAGCGCCGTCTTGTTGAAAGTAAACGTTGTGTAGGTCAATACCATCCAAGTCCGACCATACAAAATCATTAATCATCTCTCGATAGCGAAATCCATTCACCGTAACTGTTGATCCAACCTCATTTTCGAAATAGTAAGGTCCAAATTCCGAGCCCCAGATGCGATAACTTTCCTTGTTGACGTAACCACCGAGGTGGAAATGGGCCTCATCAGTCAAGATGATTTTTCAATTGAATTCTGGATCATTTTCATGCATTCCAAGGATCCAATCAGTAAAGACACGACACGCAGTGGTTGCCGTTTCATACAAAGAGCGGGCAAAAATAGAAGGAGTTTTCGTAGGTCAATAATATTTGGGACATCTCACAGCATCTTTTAATGACACCAATTTCTAAAATTTGGTTAAAATCTGTGAAAGGGTTCAAGGACCTCTCTTAGATCCTGAAAATTTAAATTTCAAAGTAGGCACACCAAAGTCGTAATATCCATTGACTCCATAAATCTATGACTAAATCTAAAATTTGGTCAATGCCGGACAAAGGATTCAAGGACCTTTCGTAGATCCTGAAAATTTAAATTTCATAGTAGGCATACAAAAGTTGGCATCTCCATTGATTCCATCAATCTATGACTAAATCTAAAATTTGGTCAATCTCGGACAAAGGATTCAAGGGCCTCTCTTAGATCCTGAAAATTTAAGTTTCATTGTAGTCATACCAAAGTCGGTATATTCATTGATTATATCAATCTATGACTAAATCCACAGTTTGGTCAATGTCGGACAAAGGATTCAAGGACCTCTCTTAGAGTACATAATCAAAAAAATTACACCGAAAACGATGAGGCCGCTTTGTTCTATTGAAGATAATCCGCAAATTTCCGCAGCTGAAATTTTCATCATATAATCTATAAATATTGGTAAACATTTTACAACAAATTTGGTTGTCAACTTCGATCGACTTCGCAACTAAAACTCTAAGTGAAATTTAAATCTACACACGAGTTAGTACTAAAATAGGCACATATAATAAATAAATTTAATAAAATAGACACAGCATGCTGAGAAGTTTTTTATTTTTTCATATAATAGTTAATACCTTTCTTTACAATATTTAATTCTTCCATTGTTTAAGCTATCTTTTGTAATGAGGATTTTACGTTTTATTTTGGACCTTCACTTGAAAGTTACTCACGCTGCGAAACAAAATTATTTTCATAGTCTGCCTTTGGTAGCTATTCTTAAAAAGGACAGGCGGAATAAAGCATAAACAAAAGTAATTTGAAAGAGCAAAATCTATTTGGAGATAGTGTTGCCACCCAGAATTTTGACTTAATTTTTTTTTATTTTTGGCCAATGGGGACGACCATCCTGTGTTTACAGAATTTTATAAGCCTTAAGGTCCAAGTCTTTATGCAAAATACGGTGTAATGACGTTTGTGGAATGCCCAATTCCAAAGAACGACGAGGAATGGACAAACCTGGGTTTTCTTCAACACTTTGGGCTACAGCAGCAATATTCTCAGTTGTTCTCGAGCGACGTGCACGGGTTTTATTCTTCACATCACTTACTTGTCCCAACAACTCGAATTTTTCCGCTAATTTCTGTATTGCGGACTGTGTATTTTGCGAACTGTGACTGCAGACTCACCATTTTTATACCATCACCCTTAGAGATGAGGGTATATATCATTTGATACGAAAAAAAGTGTAACGCATTAAAGGAGACGAGTTAGACCCCAAGTATCTTAAGACCAAATTCGTTTCAGGACTTTTTAAGACGATTGAGCTATGTCCGTCTGTCTGGATGGCTGGTCAGCAGGATAACTAGAGTAAACCTTAAGGGATCAGTATGAAAATTTACTAGTATTAATATTTTTCAAAACGAACTTATGGGATTGAAAATGGGCAGAATACCCCCACCCCTTCTGGTACCTCCCATACAAAATTACCTATTTTTGGATAATTTATATTTCTTTCATAACTTCCCAACGGACGATCGTAGGATATTTAAATTTGGTCAGTTTATTTATTTTGCAAAAGTAGACAAACAATACGAAAACCGAAACCTTTGCCATACCCCTTCTGGTACCTCCCATACAAATGACCTAATTGACCCTCATAGTTTTACATACATATCTTTTTTGTAACTAAACTGAGTTCACTCAAATTTTGCATATAATGTTTGCATATGAAAACTGGACCCAGCAATGAATATGAACTATATGGGTTCACGCCTTTTGGTACCTCCCATACAAAATTACCTATTTTTGCAAATTTAATATTTCTTCCATAACTTCCAAACGGACACTTGGAGGATAATGACAAATGGTCGGTTAATTTATCTTGCGATGGGAAGCAAAACCTCAGAAAACCTTACTATTTGACGCACCCCTTCTGGTACCTCCCATACAAATTCCCGAATTCACCCTCTTAGTCCTACATACATATCTTTTTTTGTAAGTACAATTATTTCAGTCAAATTTGGCGTAACTTGTACAGTTATGAAATTTGAATCAGGAATGAATATGGATTATATCGGATCACGCCTTTTGGTACCTCACATACAAAATTACCTATTTTTGAAAAATTAACATTTATCCCATAATTTCCAAACGGACACTTGGGGGGTAATGAAAATTGGTCAATTAATTTATCTTGTGATAGGAAGCAAAACCTTACAAAACATAACTATTTGACGCACCCCTTCTGGTACCTCCCATACAAAATACCGAGCATACCCCCGTAGTTTTAAATACATATATTTTTGTAAGTACAGTGAATACAGTCGAATTTTGCGTAAGTTGTACAGTTATGATAATTTGAATCAGGAATGAATATGGATTATACCCATATAAAATGACCTTGTTTGGAAAATTAATATTTCTCCCATAATTTCTAAACCGGCACTTGGAGGATAATCAAATTTGGTAATTAATTATCTAGTAATAGGAATTATTATTGGGTGATGGTATTTATCAGTCAGTTCACCTGACTGAAATGTCTGTACTGGTTGTAGTGAATTTTAATAATTTCAATGCGTTGTTGATGCGTGTATCGTTCCGTTGTTAGTAATGGCATAGTTTCTACTTGTCAAATGTCAAAGAATATAAGCTTCAAAAGTGGTAATAGACAATATATATACTAGGGCAAGGAATCTTATGCAAATGCATATTTTTACTGGTCTTCCTAAAATGGAAACGATTAAGTTATCTTTACGAATCATTAAATTTCCTTTAAAATTGCATCCATTTGTTATGGCACATTTTACAAAAAATACGTTATGCATATTTATATGCATATTTTAGCATATTTTACAAAAAAAATCATGTTTTTGGTGCATAATTTTGCTATTTTGATTAACAACTATATTAATAAGCAAAACGCTTTCAGCAATTTGTAGGAAATCTTTTGATAAAAGTTGATTTTTAATTTGTTACACAATATTCATCCGAATTCCCCATTAAACTGACAATATTTTTAGTTACACAATATTTTTACACAAATATCCTGGGGAGATAGAAAGTAAATGTTATTGTGGAAAATTTAAATGAAAAGAAGATATGCCCTACAAAATAATTGTTTCACAGTATCGTATACATAGACAAAACCAAGCCAATTATAACAAAATGGAGAACGTAGGTTAATGCAATCAAATTTTATACACAGAACATCGAAGTGTTCGGCAGTGAAAGAGCTCCACGATTCCGATTCGCCAACGATTTAACACGTAATATAACTTTTCGACGTGCCTTTCCTCAAATCTAAACTGATTTTTGTTACATAGCAACTATGCGTTTTTATGTAAAATAATAAATATATCTATTAAGGGAATAAGTGATCAACATATATAAAAATAAATTGTTTCTGGAAAATTATATGCAAATTTTACTTATAACTATATTTTGAAAAAATGTGTTATTGGATATTTTATGTGTTTTTAGTGCATATTTTTTAATTTTAAGCGCATAATTTTTTTTTTTAGTTTTAGTCCTTGCCCCATAACTGTTGGCATAAATTCAAAGTTGGAATATATACCGTGCAAAGCCAAATCAATAGGTTTTTGAAACATCTACTCTGCTAAAGTGTTGCATACAAAAGATTACTAAGACGATGTCTGAAAAATATACTTTTGTTTTGTACGATATTGTCGCCAAGTTTCTAGATAAAATCCAAATATTACCTTTTGTTGTGCTGTGTAATTAAAACCGTTAAATTAATTTCCAAACGCATTTACCTTTTTATTGTCCACGGCTCTTTCTCCCTCTCTCTCTTTCTCTTATATTCCCTTTTGGACCCTACCTAACCCCTCTTGGGCGAGCCCACAGGAATCCGTAACAATAATGAGAAAATTATTTTTATTTTTTTTTGTTTCACCAACCGGATTTCAAAGTTTTCTCCTCTTTCCATTTAAAAATATAGGTATTTGAATGTGAATGCAGTAAGCAGCACGCATACACACCCACTCACTCGCTTCATCCGCCCCTTAAAAGGATTCAAAGAATTTTCATAATGAAACGGTTACAAAATTATATTTTCATGTTTGATTGGTTTCTTAATTAATTTGCCATAAAGCAAAGCGATTTTTAAAAGTTCTCCACATCCGTTTGTTATTTGAAGGCTGTGGCTATTGCCACGCTGGGGGCAGGGGGACATAATGAAAAAGTTTAAAAATAAACTTAAGTTATGGATTATAAATTAACTTAATATTCTTTTCATACGACTGAGAGGCGGAAGGTGCTTTTTGTTTGTCCTTTGTCACACTTACATATTGAACAACAAAATGTTTGTGAGTCGTTAGATGCCTTTAAAATAAAAACGAAAAGAAATAAAACTGTTAAGGGAAGATTTATTTTGGTATTATGAGTAGGTGGAGACAATGGGAAAAATTTGTTAGTAATGCATACTACAAAGACTATTGTAAGCGACTAGCTACTAAACGTGGCGACATTGGGAAACACTGCTTAGAGGTGCATACTACAAAGGCTAGTGTAAGGGACTAGCTACCCAACATGAGCTCTGAATACATAAAAAAAAAACTTAATTTCCCTTAGCACGCTTTCTATTTTTAGATTCACAACTAACGGCACCTACTTGTTTATCGACGAATGCGAACGTCACAGTTCTCTTACTAGACACGCCGATTGACTCGACACTTAATACTGCGAAGTTGCTGTCAACAACATTCGAGGGGAGCCGACAATGAAAGAACATTTTTTTTTAAGATGACTGGAGCCTGGTTTGAACCTGCGATCCCGCATGGTAGTCGCGTGTTCTAACCACTATGCCACGGCCGGTCCCTGAATACATGGTCTTAAAAAACTGACTTGGATGGACCAGTTACATTTATTTTTAGAAAATTACAAATAAAGTTAAATTTTTTAACAGTTTTATACTAAGATGGAGAAAATTTTGGTGTAGGACATAAGGACAGAAATAATAATTCTCTGACACCCCATTATACTAGGTGGTCTTCAATACAAGTTTGACGGCTTTAATTCAAAAAAGTGTAATGCTTTAAAGAAGACGTGTTGAACCTCTAGTATTTTAAGACCCAATTCGTTTCTCGACCTATTAAGACGATTGAGTCATGTCAGTCTGTCTGGATAGATGGGCAGATAACTCAAGTAAACCTTAACTGATCCATATGAAAATTTATTAGTATAAATATTTTCTAACATATAGTTGTGGAATTCTAAATACTGGAGCCTGCCTCAAATGCATGTGCTTTACTAAAACAACAAATGACTCAATGCAGTGAGCAATGCTTGCAAGGTGAAACAAAAGGTGCATTGTTTGTGATTTGTTGTTTTCAAATCAAACTAAGAACACTTCTTGCTCACAATAAGCTCTCTTCTGTCAAAACGACAAAAAAAACCTTTGCATTTTTTGGAAGTCTGCCATTTCTTAATTTGTTAGGAAAGTGTGACTATCAGTGCTGTTGTTTTTGCATCAGAGATTACTTTTTGGTACAATAGTAGGATTTTGTTGGGGACCGGCCGTGGCATGATGGTTAGAACACGCGACTACCTTGCGGGAGATCTCAGGTTCAACTCCTGGCTCCACTCATCTAAAAAATAAATTGTTCTTTCATTGCCGGCCCCCTCGATTTTGTCGAAAGCAACGTCGCAGTATAAGTGTCGAGTCAATCGGCATGTCTAGTAAAAGCTTCTAAAACAGTGACGTTCGCATTTGTCGATAAACAAGTAGGTGCCGTTAGTTGTGAATCTAAAAATAGAAAACGTGTTAATTCACAACAATGCAAGAAGCTATCCCATACCTCATTCATGGGGTGTTAAGGAAAATTAATTTTTTTTAGTTGGTACAATAAAAATAGTTTTAGATGCGATAAAAATAATTTTTGCCACAATTAAAGTACTTTTTTAATTGTACTACGGGGTGCACGAAATTGAACTCTTTGGTACAATTAAAGTAATTTTTGATGCAACAAGTTGCACTTTGTTGTACCATAAACTGTACCTGTTGGTACATTTATTGTACTTTTTGGTACAAGAAATTGTAGTTTTTGATACAATAAATTGTACTTTTTGGTACCTCTGTTTTTGGTAACATAAATTATACTTTCCGGTGCAAGAAATTGTACTTTTAGATACAATAAAAGTAGTTTTTGTTACACTTAACTGTACTATTTGGTTCAATATAAGTACTTTTTGGTACCATAAATTATACTTTACGTTACAAGAAATTGTACTTTTTGGAGCAAGATATTGTACTTGTTTTTACATTAAATTATAATTGTTTTTACGATAAATTTTGCTAGTTTGAAACCTAAATTGAACTTTTTGGTATAAAAAATTTGACCTTTTTTAGTATTAAATTTTTTTTTTTTTAAATATTTTTGACATTTTAAATATTTTTAATATTTTCAAATATTTTTAATATTTTTAATATTTTTAATGTTTTTAATATTTTTAATATTTTTAATATTTTTAATATTTTTAATATTTTTAATATTTTTAATATTTTTAATATTTTTAATATTTTTAATATTTTTAATATTTTTAATATTTTTAATATTTTTAATATTTTTAATATTTTTAATATTTTTAATATTTTTAATATTTTTAAAATTTTTAATATTTTTAACATTTTTAATATTATTATTATTTTTAATATTTTTAATATTTCTAATATTTCTAATATTTTTATTATTTTTAATATTTGTAATATTTTTAAAATTTTTAATATTTTTAATATTTTTAATATTTTTAATATTATTGGGATAGTGTCTGAAGTTAAAGACAATTTTTATGTTGTACTTTTATTCCATTTATTTATTTCCGATATTTCGACTAACATCGTTAGTCATCATCATCTCAGATGTATAGACATCTTATTGACAAGTACAGACGACCAAATAGCTAGTAGTTTACAGAAGCTGTCCAAGACAGTATCATTGTAGCTGCCGATTTTTGTAAGAATTTCTGTCAATGTAAAAATATGTTTATTTATGTGTTAATTTGTAACATTTTTGTATCTTTGTGAATAATAGATAACCCTGATGATGACTAACGATGTTGTCGAAATATCGGAAATAAATAAATGGAATAAAAGTACAACATAAAAATTGTCTTTAAATTTAGACCCTATAGCCGAACCAAATCCCAATATTATAATTAAGAGGTCAACAATCAAAAATATATTTTTAATATTTTTAAAATTTTTAATATTTTTAATATTTTTAATATTTTTAATATTTTTAATATTTTTAATATTTTTAATATTATTAATATTATCGGGAGTGTGATGCAAGGCAAAGCTTCTGATCGGTTTAACTTGGCAAACCCAGAGTGATCCTTGCCAATTGCACTTCAAGTCTACTCACAGAGCTCCGTATTCGTGGTACTACTGCGAACGGAGTACCTCCACGTGGTGACGCCTGGAAACGTGCTTCTGACACCCGTCAGAGCACGGCTAACTGTGAGGGGCGAAACCTAAAACCCAGGCACGTCAGCTCAGAGTGAGCGGTACCCTGGTCAGCGTCTGACCCAGAATGGGCGGCTGCAATAAAATCCTGGCAGGAGGAGAAAACTGCGACGTGGTGCGCTGGGATTGCAACCCGCCACTGACGTATAACCGATTGCAATGAAAAGAAGTAAAATAAGAATAAAACGGACCCCCCAAAATATTGACGACCACCGCAAACGAATTAAGGACCATGATTTGAGGATATGCACCTGGAATGTTAGAACACTGTATAGACCAGGTGCCTCCATCCAACTGGCGGAAGTCCTCGAAAAATACAAGGCTGACATAACCGCTTTACAGGAAATCCGGTGGACGGGACACGGGTGCTCACGCAAGAAGTCTTGCGACATCTACTATAGTGGCCATGCGGACAAGCACGAGTTTGGTTGTGGATTTGTGGTTGGCAAGAGACTGCGACACCTAGTCTCAAGGTTCAACCCGGTGTGTGAACGTATAGCCACCATAAGAGTCAAAACTAAGTTTTTCCACATAACACTTATATGTGCCCATGCTCCGACAGAAGAGAAAAGCGATGAGGACAAAGACGAGTTCTACGAGAGCCTAGAAAATGTATATGACCGTAGCCCCAGCCATGACATCAAAATTGTACTAGGCGATTTTAATGCTAAAATAGGCAGGGAGACCGCATTTGAGCCTACAATCGGAAAATTCAGTCTGCACACCGAAACGTCGAACAATGGCATCAGACTGATTGATTTCTCTGCGGCAAGAAATATGGTAGTTAGCAGCACTAGATTTGACCATAAAAATATTCATAAGGCAACATGGTTATCTCCAGATCATTTGACGAGGAATCAGATAGATCACGTGGTAGTCGATGGAAGGCACGCATCGAGTGTTCTGGACGTACGAGTGATCAGGGGTGCGAACATTGACTCCGATCACTTCCTTACCGCAGTTAAGGTACGCACTAGGCTAAGCATGGCGAAAAACGTACGTAACCAGGCACAACGAAAGCTGGACATCGGTAAACTGCGGACCACAGAGGTAGCGGACGCCTACTCCAACCACCTAACTCAACTGCTGCGGAATGCTCCAACCCCTGATAATATAACCTCGCAGTGGCAATATATAGCCGACTCCATAGAACGGACTGCGAGAAGCGTACTTGGGTACTCAAAGCCGTCTCAAGAAGATGCCTGGTACGATGATGAATGTCGCAATGCCACGAGAGAGACGAATGCTGCATACAGGGCAAAACTGCAGCCAATGGCAACGCGAGCTGTTCGTGAACGGCACAGGGAGAAGAGACGAGAGGCAACTCGTCTTTTTACAAGAAAAAAGAAGGAGCTGAAGAAGAGGCAGGATGAGTGCACTGAGTTGCTCCGAAGTAGAGGGGAAGCCCGAAAATTCTACAAGAGAGTTAAAGCTAGAATGCGTGGAACAGGGTTGCCCTCCTGCAAGGACAGCGATGGTCAGCTAGTGACGGATCCGGATAACGTTCTGAAGATATGGAGAGATCACTTTAGAAATTTACTGGATACTGACACCACTCCAGAAGACCCCGCTCCAATCCATGACGATGGTATTAACTGTCCACCTCCGAGCCAGAGCGAGATACGTATGGCCATCTCCCGCCTTAAAAACAACAAAGCTGCTGGAGCTGATGGTCTCCCTGCTGAATTGTTCAAGGCTGGCGGGGAGGAGCTGATTAGGAGCATGCATCAGCTCATGGAGAACATCTGGCAAGAGGAGAGCATGCCCGGAGATTGGAGTCTCAGTCTGTTATGTCCCATATACAAGAAAGGAGATCGTAGTGAATGTAAGAACTATCGTGGAATAAGCCTATTACCAATTGCGTACAAGGTCCTTTCAAGCATATTGTGTGAACGTCTAAAGCCAATTGTAGAAAAACTAATTGGACCATATCAGTGCGGCTTTAGACCTGGCAAATCTACGACGGATCAAATATTCACGTTACGACAAATCCTGGAAAAAACCCATGAAAAGCAGATCGACACCTACCACCTCTTTGTCGACTACAAAGCTGCCTTCGACTCTCCGATAAGGAATAGGCTTTATGAGGCTATGTCTGAGTTTGGTATTCCTGCAAAGCTAATCCGACTTTGCAGATGTACCCTAGAAAACACCAAATCCTCGATTAAGATTGGTAAAGATCAGTCTGATCCATTCAACACGGAAAGAGGTCTCAGGCAGGGCGATAGCCTGTCCTGTACACTATTTAATATAGTTATGGAGAAGGTGATGAGAAAGGCTGGTGTCAACATGTCTGGCACCATATTCCACAAAAGCCACATGCCACTAGCCTACGCCGATGATATAGATATCATTGGCCGAAATCTGCGGGACGTTACTGCAGTCTTCTCATCCCTAGAAAAGGAGTCGGCAAAAATGGGTTTAGCGGTCAACGAGGACAAAACAAAAATAATGATTTCGACGAACAAAGAGTCCTCTCGATGGGGACGCAGCGTCAACGTTGAAGATTATTGTTTTGAGGTAGTTGATGAGTTTACCTACCTCGGATCTTCCGTCAATAAGAAAAATAATGTCAGCCAAGAAATTAAGCGGAGAATAGTGCTAGCCAATATATGTTTTTACGGACTTCGGCAGCACTTTAGTAATACCACCTTATCTCGGAATACTAAGAAACAGCTTTACCAGGTGCTAATCTTACCCGTTCTTTTGTATGCTGCCGAATCATGGGTGCTTACGACAACGGACATACAAAACCTGGGAGTATTCGAGAGGAAAGTACTCCGAAAAATTTATGGACCTATCTGTGTCGACGGCGAGTTTCGCCATCGGATGAACCATGAGCTGTATGAGCTTTACCACGACATCGACGTAGCTAAAAGAGTCAGAATGCAACGACTACGATGGCTGGGTCATGTTGCCAGGATGGATGTAAATGCTCCAGCGAGAAAGGTGTTTGAAGGCGAACCTGAAGGACGGCGCAGAGCAGGGAGACCCAAACTCCGTTGGAAGGACCAAGTGATAGGCGATGTGCCATCATCTGGTAGGACTAACTGGAGAACACACGCAGAAGACCGAAGCGTGTGGAATTCTTTAGTACTTCAGGCCTCAAACTGATAAACCATGTTTGTAAGTTGTAATGGGCCACTTAAGTAAGTAAGTAAGTAAGTAATATTTTTAATATTTTTAATATTTTTAATATTTTTAAAATTTTTAATATTTTTAATATTTTTAATATTTTTAATATTTTTAATATTTTTAATATTTTTAATATTTTTAATATTATTAATATTTTTAGTATTTAAAATACTTTTAATATTTTTAATATTTTATATATTTTTAATATTTAAAATACTTTAAATATTTTTAATTTTTTATATATTTTTAATATTTTTAATATTTTTAATATTTTTAATATTATTAATATTTTTAGTATTTTCATTATTTTAATATATTTAATATTTTATATATTTTTAATATTTTAAATATTTTTAATACAGTTAATATTTTTTAATATTTTATATATTTTTAATATTTTTTATATTTTTAATATTTTTAATAGTTTTAATATTCTTAATATTTTTTAATATTTTATATATTTTAAGTATTTTTAATATTTTTAATATTTTTAATATTTAAAATACTTTAAATATTTTTAATATTTAAAATACTTTAAATATTTTTAATATTTTTAATATTTTATATATTTTTAATATTTAAAATACTTTAAATATTTTTAATATTTTATATATTTTTAATATTTTTTATATTTTTAATATTATTAATGTTTTTAATTTTTTCATTATTTTTAATATATTTAATATTTTTAATATTTTTAATATTGTTAATATTTTTTTTAATATTTTCATTATTTTTAATATTTTTAATATTTTTAATATTTTCAATATATTTAATATTTTTTATATATTTAATATTTTTAATATTTTTAATATTTTTATATTTTGATATTTTGATATTTTTAATATTTTTAATATTTTTAATATTTTTAATACTGTTCATATTTTTTAATATTTTTAATATGAAAATAGTAATATTTCTCCTATTAGGAGACATTAAGTTATTGTTTAAGGTGTATGAACCCTATCGGATGCCTTATGCAGCCTGAATGATTTCTACACTGTAACCATTTCAACAATTTGAATACAAGACAGAAAGTCCTAACTAGTTTATCAATTAAAAATTGATTTAATAGTTTGAATAACTATGAGTTTAATCTTATCTATCGGAATTTTCAATAAAGCCTATGGGGAGAGGGTAATTATCAGTCTGTGCACAATGCGTAAATTTCTGTACTGATTTTATTCAAATCTTTGTATTCCTATTTATTTACTTGCTCTACAACCGACTACTGCTTATAAACAGACAGTAGCCCTTAATCACTTTTTAGTTAGCGCAGCACAGTACTACATCTCCTGCTACAACAATCAACTGCCTCCGTGAATTGCTCCCCATTTTTACTTTGCTCTTTTTGTAAGTTTTTTTTTTACGATTAATCTTCTTCGTTTAATCATTATGTCGTCATAGATCTAAAACAAACATTAATGAGGTTAAAACAAACCCAACAACTACAACAAAATCGCTCAGGTTAAGGTCGAATGACGCTACCGACCTTGTTCCTTTTATTAACATGGCCTAATCAGTGCCGTGGGCTAATTTGTGTTAATACTTTATGTACTATTTACTCCTCATCATCATCATCATCATTGGTTTGGTTTGCGTCTATAGCAGACATACATAATCCTGAGTCAGCCATAAATTGTAGCCATAATTAACTTTTGACCATAAAACGATAATGTCTAAATAGTAACTGTTCTGTGTTAAACTAAACACATGTCGTGTCAGAAGTGATTTGTATGCCATCGTTGTCGTTTTCCGTCGACATTTTTAAATCTGGGCTAAAGTAAATGACCGAAAGATTTTACTACAAAAATATGTTAATAACATAAATTGCAACATCCTACAAAATAATAGAATACACCATAGATGATGTGGCAAGTCCAGAAAATTTTAATTTTGTTTCGAATACACTGCATTGCTAAAGGCGCTAGCAGCTAGTTCACAGGACATTAGCTTACAAGCTAGTTGTTTGTCATACCTAATTGTATTAAATAGAAATAACACTTATTTGCTGTAAAATTATTTGCTTAGTCATCATTACCAGTACAACCAAAACGACCTAAGCACCACAACAATAGCCCTAAAGTTTAAGGACCAAGACTACATTTCGACATTGTCGAGTACACATAAATATTTGACATGTTCAAGACAGG
The DNA here is from genome assembly GCA_964034835.1 of Muscina levida. NCBI lineage: Eukaryota > Metazoa > Arthropoda > Insecta > Diptera > Muscidae > Muscina > Muscina levida. Next base: position 56,204,757 of record OZ035882.1, read on the forward strand.
ATACGGAAGACAACATTTTGTTGTACGCAAATAGAATACGTTAATATACCCCCGGTGATATACACATATATTTAAAACAAATTAAATTTATATTATTATTTATTTATTTTTCGCCTAATGGCAAAATTCTATTATCATATCCTGAATAAGCGTCTCTAGGGATAACGAACGCCGCACAGGTAAACACACAGCGGTGCGTGTTTCTCTGGTTTATAACACCAAGCAGAGAAGGAATAACGAAAATTACGTGCGGAACTATGCGGAACTTAGTCTAATTAAAGAATTTATGTACAAAATATTTTACAAGTATCTTTCATTGACTCCTAAAGGATTCTCGGCATACACTCTCAGTCTTTAGAGGAAATTTATAAGATGCTCATGATTTTGTTGCAGTATGGTTATAATGGATGAAGTCCCATAAAAAATGACTTGGCAGCATTTTTGCACAAAAATGAAAATAAAAGAAATATTTTCATTAACGGTAGTAGCACTAACGGTTGTCTGCCAGGATGTCACGTATTTGTCATAACAATAAGATGCTTAAAAAACGGGAAGCCGTTTAACATTTAATATATTCAACGGATGATTTTGTACAGTAGGGGATAAAGTTTAGTTATAAATTTGATGGAAATAAACTTTTAATATGTTGAATATATTTTTAATATTTGAAATATATTTAACATTTTAAGTATTTTAAAATTTTAAATATTTTAATATTTATAATTTTTTAATATTTTTAATATGTTTCATTTTTTAATGTTTTTAATATTTTAAATATTTTTGATATTTCTAATTTTTAAAATTTTTGATATTTTTTGTTATTTATTTTAATATTATTAATGTTTTTAAAATTGTTAATTTTTTTAATATTTATAATAATTTGTTCTTATTTTTTACGTATTAAATATTTTTAAAAATTAAAAATAAGAAAAAATTTAAAATTTTTTAATAATATTACAAAATTTAAAATAAAAAAAAGCCAAACAAAAAAAATATTTAAAATATTAAATATACTATAATGGACACATGCATAGGCAAGGGCTATGCTGGCATGTTGTGCGCTTCGAGGTTGCTTTTTTCGCACCGTTGGGAAAGTTCTCATTAGCTTTGAGATGCTTTCTTCTTTATATGCCTTACCTGTCAACATAATAAATTTCACAACTCTTGAATAAAAACCTATTGGCAATAATAAATAATTGTCAATAGAACTGATCTTAAACCGAACTATGACAACGTCATCAATATTAAAAATAATAAAAATATTAGAAATATTAGAAATATAAGAAGTATTTGAAATATTACAAATATTAAATATATTGAAAATATTACAAATTTTAGAAATATTAAAAAAACTTAAATAACATTAAAAATACTAAAAATATTAAAAACATTAAAGAATATTAAATATATTGAAAATATTACAAATTTTAGAAATATTAAAAAACTTAAATAATATTAAAAATATTAAAAACATTAAAGAATATTAAAAATATTAAAAATATAAAAAATATTAACAATATTAAAAATATTAAAAATATTAAAAATTTTAAAAATATTAAAAATATTAAAAATATTAAAAATATTAAAGATATTAAAAATAATAAATATATTAAAAATATTAAATATATTAAAAAGACTAAAAATATTAAAAATAATGATGTGTTTTCATATTAAAAGTATTAAAAATTTTACAAATATTAAATACTAGTGGGCCCGGCAATGCTTCGCTATTGCATATTATTTTAAAAAAATGTGCGTAAATGTGGGCGTGGTCGAAAAAAAGTACCCTATAAGTCATGCCAGAGTCCCAGTTTAATGTTGTGAAAATTTCAGGAAGATCGGTGCAGTGGTTTGGTCCCCTATAAGGTACAAACAAACAAATAAATAAACAAACACACATTCCATTTTATATATATAGATATTGAAAATATTAAAAATTTTAGAAATATTAAAATATTAAAAATTTTAATATTAAAAAATTTTAGAAATATTAAAAAACTTAAATAATGATAAAAATACTGAAAATATTGAATATATTAAAAATTTCAAAGATATTAAAAATATTAATATATATATTTAATAAAATTAAAAATATTAAAAATGTTAGAAATATTTAAATTGTTAGAAATATTAAAAAAATAAAAATACTAGAAATCTAAAAAATACCAAAAATATTGAAATAATTGAAAATATTAAAAATATTAAAAATATATAAAATATTCTCTTGTTTGTTTTAATCGATCTGTGCAGAATATGAATATGTTTTTCATTGTTCGGTTTAAGATCTATTCTATTATTGCTAATAGAATTTGTTTTTACAAGAGTTGTGTGAAATAGATTATGTTGACAGCTGGCAGGGCAGATAGCTATTTCGATGGTTGCCAAACCATCATCATCAGTGCCGTTTGCTGTGTCTTCTCCACTCATTATCACAACCTTAACCATCGAAATAGCTACCTGCCCTGCCAGCTGTCAACATAATCCATTTCACACAACTCTTGTAAAAACAAATTATATTAGCAATAATAGAATAGATCTCAAACCGAACAATGAAAAACATATTCATATTAAAAATATTAAAAAATTTATAAATATTAGAAATGTTAAAAATATTAAAAAATTTAAAAATATTAAAAATGTTAAAAATATTAAAAATAATAAAAATATTAAAAAAATGCAAGTATGTTAAATTAAAAAATGTTAGAAATTTTAGAAATATTAAAAATTGTGAAATATTCCTACTGACTCCTAAAAGAAGTTGGATCTCAGTTTAATTTTTTTTTTATTTTGTTTTACAATTGAAAATATGCCCTGAAAATATCCCTGAAATATTTACGACCTCAAGCCGAATTAACAATTTACAAAATATTAAAAAACTTAAAAATATATTTTTTTTGCGGGTTTAGTAGGGAAATTGCGTAACGCATTCGCGACAGTTGTCACCATAGCGTTATATCGGACTCACCAATATGGTATACCGACTAAAACCCCGTTCTGTCTTCTCTACGGGAAGTATTCCACCTCTTAACCGCTTACGTACATACATACATGTGGCCCTGTTTACCAACGTCCTTAATTGACCTCGGTTCAGGCCCCCGCTTTGTTCGCACTGCACCTCAGGAACTGCGGCGTCCAGATCGATTTTCTTGCTCCTAAAAGGATCTGCTCAGTGTATTTTGCTACCAAAGTCCAAGTTTCTCCACTGGCTGTCATAACATTAAAAATTTTATAAGCTGATATTGTTCGCACCTCGTCTGACAGTTGCTGACGATGAGCCAGCCAAAAATGTATGCTCTGCGTCATCTTCAACCTCATCTGTTGCGGACATACATCTGTTACGTATCCGTGTTAGGTAGTAGTTTACCTCTTCGCATGGTCGATCTAACCAAATTTTTATGTTCGGTATAAGCCTTGCCGTCCACCTTCCGTGACTTTCGTTGTTTCACTGTTCCTGCCACGATATTATAGTCTGGTCTCTTATTGCTATCACAGTGTTGCCGGCTACTTTTATTAAGTATAATGCTCGTGGTTTTCTTGCTAACAGATCAATTGGAATCGGGCCTGCTACTACCAGTATAGCGGCTGCTGATACTGTGCGATATGCCGAACAGATTCGTAAAGCAGCTGTCCTCTGCCCATTCAAAATAGACTGTGCCCTCTTTTTTATTTTAACGTTTTCGGCCCATATTTCACATCCATAGAGAACATGATGCTGTTCGGGGCCTTTATCAGTAGTTTGAGCTTGTTCTGCAGTAGTCAGTCTTCCTATGTTTGCCATTAGACGGCTTAGTTGCGCTGTTGTTCTTCCGGTTTTGTTGGCCACATGCTGTATTTGGACTGTGTATGTGAGTTTAGGATCCAGTCTTAATCCCAGATATTTCACCGATCTCTGGGTCGTGATTGTAATATCTCCGATATTCACATCCAACTCTACGGTGATGTGACGCCGCGTGAGAAAAATTATTTTAGTTTTCTGCATTGCCAATTGTAAACCATGAATATCAAGCCAAGTTTTCGCTCTCATAATAACTTGTCTCAGCTTACGTTGTGCATCGTCCGTGTTTCGAGCCGTGATAACGGCTGCAATGTCATCGGCATATCCTACTAAAAACGCGCCCTCAGGCATTTGAGGGTGGTTGAAGTTTGCTACCGTTCAACTTTACTGTCCGTGGCTTCTAAAAAGTAAAAATTTAGACACTTATGGCACTGCCTGCACATGTATAACATATATCGAGCTCCCCTTTATTCCACTATTCTAGTGTTAAGTTTGGTATAGTACCTCACAGCCAGATTGTCAAAATGTAGGTTTGTAACCTTCGTTCGCCACATTCAGTTAATATTTAAAAAATATTAAAAGTATTATAATATTAAAAATATGAAAATAATAAAAAAATAAAAATTCAGTAATGTTAAAAATAATACACATTTTTATATTTTTTATACAAGTATTTGGCAAAAGTTCGTACTTTTAGCATTTGGTAACTTATCCAAAATTATTTTTTTTGTCTCAGTTAGCGATTTCGACGTCGCCTCGCGCCAATTCCATTTGTAGACCTCCCATAATGGAAAAATGCACTTTGCGTTATGTGAGAAATAATTTTTCTCTTGTTTCTATTGTTTGTGGTAAATGTCTTAAAAATTTCCGGCTCACAACATTTTCCATTGTCAGTAGTGATATGTAAACATTGCACACCAATCTATACATATGTGTATATTTATATTATATTGACATATAGTATACACAGATGTATAAGCAGGGCATTCATATATGTCTGTATGTACATACTTGCTTCAAAATCACATGAGCGCACATACTATTGTATATAAACAAATATATGTGCAGCCACTATATAATCTTGAGTTAATGTGATACATACCTTTTGCTCAAAGTATTTGCTATTGAATCCCAAAATCACTTTACACTCAGCCGTAAACAGCAGTGATTTGTTTACAATCAACTCCTAAACTTTTTATGAATCCCACAATCCCATTCTGGGTGTTTCATGGGTTAAGGGGCAACGACTAGCAACCAAATCGAAAAAGTTTTCAGTTTAATTAAATGGAGAAAGCAAAAAAAAAAAAAACAAATCGAAATAGTAAGTTGAAAATACATTTGTTAATGAAACCCATAAAATCGTAAATTGTTTATAATAGAAAATGTACAAAAAAACAGAAAATAAAATTATACAAAAAAAACCTATAGAATGGCACGGTGAGGGCACATCAAATATGATTTCATTCAGAATTTGGGGCAATCAACTGTCGAAATGAAATGATTTACGCTTGAGTTAAATGTCATTTATTATTTATGTTATCAGATACATGAGAATGAGCCCACACACAGATATCAAGTCAATAAACCAATAAATTCATCGAGGATATATGTAATTATGGAAAGCACCACCACCACCCACCACCCACCACCCTTCTAGCACAATACCTGCCCCGCTACCAGCGTCGTCAACCACTGACAGCTACGCACATTTATGCATTATTCATCATCAATAGCTGACCTACGAATATTTGTGGAAAACCTAAAAGGTAAGTCAACGACAACAAATTTTTAAATATGTACGAACGAAAATAACAAAAAAAAAAAACAAAAAAAATTTAATAAATACACAAAAACAAAAAACCTTAGCAAGGTTGTAAATAATCCAATATTAGTGTGTTTAATAGTGTATTGTATTATGGCATAAGTAGAATTATTATCTACTACAAGTGAAGTGCGCAGTAGTAACATTTTTATACAGGTGGCCGAAAATGTAATCGTACTGGCAAACTACGAGTATTACTGAGTGGCTCACGATACATTAAACTAAACTTTTCACTTTGCAAAATTTAAAAATTTATAAAATTTGGTATGATAATAAGAAAAGCTACAGTAAAGTCGGACGAAAACTGCGGGATGTGACTGCAGCCTTCTCAGCTATACAGAAGGAATCAGTAAAATTTGGTCTAATGGTGAATGGAGACAGAACAAAGTTATAAGTTTCAACGGCCAAAGAATCAACTCGTATGTGACGCTGCGTGAACGTTGACAACTATAATTTCGAAGTGGTTGATCATTTATTGTACCTCGGCACCGCCATCAATAAAACAACTAACGTCAGCTTAAAAATCCGTAGAAGAATCCTTCTTCCTAATAGATGTTATTGCGGATTAAGTAAGCCATGACATAGTCCTCTCTCGGCAAACAAAAATCTTACAGTATTAGTCCTATGATTAGTCCCTGGTGGTTAGGGACCGGTCTTAGTTTTAGCTTAAACATATGGAGGGGACACGTCACTTTATCATGGCTTTGTCATTGGAGGTGTGTATTAACACCCTAAGCTATAACATGAACCACTCCTGTGTCTGTTATACAGTAACTTAGGACTTAGGTCTTAGGTCTTAGGACTTAGGTCTTAGGACTGACGTCAAGTAACATAACTCAGACCACTCCTTAAATATTTCCTGCGTAAGTTCTGTAGGACCCATCTTAGAACCGATCTCGAAGTACTTGACTTCGAACCTATCAACTTTATATAATTCAGAACTATGCTCCACTTAGGAATTAGAAGAAAAAATATATTAATTCTATTAAAACCGCCGTTGAAAAACTACAACGGCGGAGGAATCTTTAATGGCAGCAACAGCAGAAATTTATCTATCAGTAGCCGCACGTAGAAAAGTATTCCAAGCCCATCGGTCTTTTGTGCTCCGTAAATAGTTCGTCACAACAAGCTTAGATGACAGCTCTTTCACCTGATCCATCCATCGAAGTTTTGGTCGCCCCCTCCTGCGCCGCCCATCGACTTTATTGCCGAAGACTTGTCGAGCCGCTATGCTAGCGCATTCGGTCTATTTCAACGCGCATGACTACGTCGATATCGTTGTACAGCTCCTGATTCATTCGACGACGGTACTCGCCGTTAACGATGATGGGTCCAAATATTTTGCGAACTATTTTTATCTCAAAAACTCCCAGGATTCTGCTCTGTAGAGTAAGACAGCCAGGATCAGTGTCTGGTAGAGTTGGATCTTCGTTCGTCGAGAGAGGGCTTTTTTATTAAAACGCTTGCTCAGCACATAATAGCAGAGGGTTGCTGTTAATACTCGTCTCTTGATTTCCAGGCTGACATTATTATTTTTGTTTATGGCGGAGCCGAGGTAGACAAAATTATCTACCACCTTGTTTATCGAATGCGAACGTCACTGTTTGGGAAGCTCTTACAAGACACGACGAGTTGCTGTCAACAACATTCGCCGACAATGAAAGAAAATTTTATTTATTTTTTTTTCTTTTAAGATTACTGGAGCCAGGTTTGAACCTGCGATCTCCCGCATGGTAGTCGCGTGTTCTAACCACTATGCCACGGCCGGCTTGGTAGAAAATGGCTCTGTTAAATTTTGTGCCTATTTTCACTGAAGACTTCGTGTCAGTCAGTGTCATCCCGCAAAGCCGTATCAGCTTCGCGGTAATACCAAACTCAGCCATAGCATCTAATAGTTTCTTTTGTATCGGACTATCGAATGCAGTCGATAAACAGATGGTAGCTGTCGATCTACATTTCTTGGGTCTTTTCTAGGATTTGTCGTAGTGTGAATAGCTGGTCGGTCGTGGATTTACCAGATCTAAAGCCACACTGATAAGGTCCAATCAGGTTCGCTAAAATTGACTTTAATCCTTCACACAACACACTAGACAGGACCTTGTATGTGATGGGTAAAAGGCTGATCCTGTGATAATTGGTACACACACTTGGATCGCCTTTTTTAAGCACTAGACATAAAGCACTCAGATTCCAATCATCGGGTATGCACTCCCTGAGCCAAATCGTGTTTATGAGCTGGTGCATGCACGTTGCCAGTTCATCGCTGCCTGACTTTAAAAAGCTCTGCCGGCATTCCATCGGCTGCCGCAGCTTTATTTTTTTTAAATCGTGCAATTGCCATGCTCGAGTGTGGACAGTCTACTCCATCGTCGATGATTGGTGTGATTTCGTCACTTATGCTGCCTTCGGCTGCGAGTAGAGATCGAAAGGGTTCCCACCACATTTGCAGCACACTGTGAATGTCAGTAACCAGATTTCCGTCTCCGTCCATACAGCTGGGGATCCCTAGTCCAAAACCTTTGCTTTTAAACTTTTGGTGGAACTTTAGGGCTTCACCCCTATGCCTGTAATTTTCGATATACTGGCTTTTTCTTTTCTTCCATAGACTCTTTTTCGGCCTGAAGAGGCGTGTCATCTCCCTCCTCTTCTCATAATAACGCTCCGTCACTGCCTGCGTTGCCATTGGCTGCAGTTTTGCCCTGTATGCAGGGTCCTTATCTTCAGACATTTCGCGACAGTCCTGATCGTACTAGGGCTTGTGTGAGCGTGGTTTTGCATAATCCTGTCGTTACGGCAGTGATCATAAAATTTGCAATACGCCGCCACTGGGTGTCGGGAACATCAGAATTAGGGGGGCTGATCTGAACTAATTGAGAGAGTTGTTGGGAGTAGGCATTGACTATCTCGGTGGGATGCAGCTTTGTGATGTCTAGCTTCCTTTGTGTTTGTGATATCCAGGTTCTTGTTTTTTTGTCATAATATTATATTATATATTTTTTTTTAAGAGAGTGGCTTATTAGGCCATCATTATTAGGCTTGGGGACCTCCAAATAGAGATTCTTGTGATTCCTAGATTAATAACAATCTATACGAATACTTTTTATCAGTCAAGTTGACACTTCCTTAACACTTTTAAAACAGTTTGGTGACACGTCCCTTTTTCGCCAATCTCTCAACAGATACTTTAGACAATTGGCACTCCATTTCCCTTAGGGTAGATACTGGTTCTACCTGACTTGATATATGGTTCAGAATCCTGGGTTATGACACTAGTGGATAAATCTGTTATGGCAGTATTGCAGAGAGAAATACTGCGCACTATATTCAGCAGCTATTGCTAGACTTGCAGATGGAAACCGCAGCTATGGCAGGGACCAGACTATTATTCTTTAACCATTCTCCTTTTAATTATTTTCATACATTTGTACGAAAACTTCAGTTGCACACTGTTTGCATACACACATATGTGAGCACATAACTGTTTGCATTTGTCTCTAGTTACAATTGTTAATGATAATTGT
>OZ035882.1:56214074-56271847 GCA_964034835.1 Muscina levida
TGTCCGTCTGTCCGGCTGGCTGTCGGTCTGTCTGGCTTTCCAGCTGGTACGCACGATAACTTTCGAAAGAATCAACCAAAAGTTTTGAAACTTTGCTTGAGTCAATATTTCCCCAAAACTACTTATGGTATTGCAAATGAGCTACATGGCCATGCCCCTTCTGGTACCTCCCATACAAATGGATCATTCCGCCCACTTTAGAAATCAAGTAATAATATAAATACACCCAACGCGATCGTGTCCAAATTCCATATTTAGTAAAGCTATAGCAGGATAAAGTTTTGGAGAAAAATACTGGAAGTCTAACCACGCCCATTCTGGTACCTTCCATACATATATTCCATTCCGCTTACTTTAGAAATCGATTAACATTATCAATACACTCAACGTGATCGTGCAAAATTCGATATTTAATAAAGTTAATGCAATATAAAGTTTTGGAGAAGAAATTGGAAGTCTAGCCACGCCCATTCTGGTACCTCCCATACAAAAGTTCCATTCCGCCCATTTTAGAAAGGGAGTAATAACATCAATTCACTCGACACGATCGTGCTCAAATTCTGTATTTTGTTAAACTATAACCTGATAAAGTTTTGGAGAAAAAATTGGAAGACTAGCCACGCCCCTTCTGGTACCTCCCATACAAATGTAGCATTAATGCGATCGTGCCCAAATTATGTATTTAGTAAAGCTAAAGTAGATAAAATTTCGGAGAGAAAATCTGGAAGTCTAGCCACACCTCTTCTGGTACTTCCCATACAAATGTACAACTCTGCCCACTTTAGAAATCGATTAATATTATGAATATACCCAACGCGATCGTGCCCAATTTCTGTAATTAGTAAAACTATAGCAAGATAATGTCTAGCCACGCCTCTTCTGGTACCTGCCATACAAATGGACCATTCTGCCACTTTAGGGATGGAGTAATAATGTTAATACACCCAACGTGATCGTGCCCAGATTCTGTATTTTGTTAAGCTATAACGGGATAAAATTTTGGAGAAAAAATTTGAAGTTTAGCCACGCCCTTCTGGTACCTCCTATACAAATGGACCATTCTGCCCACTTTAGAGATGGAATAATAATGTTAATACACCCAACGTGATCGTGCCCAGATTCCTCCTATACAAATGTATCACTCCGCCCTTTTTAGAAATTGAGTAATTATATCAATACATCTAACGCGATCGTGCCCAAATTCCGTTTTTAGTAAAACTGTAGCAGGATAAAGTTTTGCAGAAAAAACTGGAAGTCTAGCCACGCCCTTCTGCTACTCCAATATTATAGTACCATTGCGGCCAATTTAGAAAGCGAGAGGTAATATAAAATACGAGGATAAATTTTCGGAGGAAAAATTGGAAATCCAGCCACGCCCCTTCCGGTACCTACCATACAAATGTACCATTCCGCCCACATTTGAAATCGAGTACTAATATCAACACCCAACGATTGTGCCCATTTTCTATATTTTGTTAAGCAAATTTTATGTTTTTACTGAGGGTGAGGGTATATGTAAGTCAGTTTCTTACTGGTTTGTTTTCATAACATCGAAAAAGTGTATTTACAGTGTTGTACGTTCCCACCGTTGTTTTGCATAATACACTCAAATGTTGGTTTTTTTTGGATCGATCGTTCCTTAAAGTGTTATCATTGGCTGCAGTTGTGGAATTGGCATTGGCTACCTCGGATGTATGCAACCTTGCGATTTAGAAGAGAGCGTTTTTCGCACTGCGTTATCTCATGCATAACTTGGCTGCAACCATATGATGATACCAGTCTATATTTACACCAAGCATCACACGCACTTCATATCACTATCTATGTATGTAGAGAGTTTTTTCATTCCGGCTGCACATCTGGCAATCGGCGTCTATAGTATGCGTTGTTCGTCAACGTTAAGAGTGATTTTATCTTCTCTTACATAGTACAACATTTTTCAGCTTATTGATTTCGAACTCAATTCTGAATTTGTCACGTTTTAGGCTCTTTTGTTTGACATAACTCGAGAACCACAAGTCCGATTTAGCTGAAACAATTTCAATTAATTTAATCTGTTCATATAACGTTTCCCTACATAAGCAACAGTTTCACTTTTCCATTCATCAAATGATTTTGAACTGGATTTATTTTGTAGCATGTAAAATTAAACTGTTGTACTTCGTGGCGTATGATTTACCTGGAATATTACTTATGATAATTATACGCCACCATACAACAATATTACAAATGAGCCTAAAACGTGACAAATTTTCCTATACGATACTTACTAACTTCAAATCGATATAAATTATTATGGCATTTAACTTGGCAAAACGAATGATGCAGAACTTTTTCTTTTTGGGACTACTTTCACGTGCAGTTCTCAAAATTGAGTCGCAAAATCAATCTTTCCCTGATTAAGAAATATCTTAATCGTTATAACTTCCAAAATTCTAATCAAAAATATTTCCCTACAATAAAAATATTCCATTGTATTTACTTTAAAAACAAACAAGTTTTTTTTTGTAGCATGTGCTTCAAATCCAGCTTAAAACAAAATATCATTCGTACACCTCATTAGCATAATTGTATCATATTATTTAAAAACAAATTCCATTAAATACGAATAACCTTCTACATGGTCATGCAACAGGTACAAAATCGTATATCTACTAATTGTTATCCTACACCCTAAGCCCGCCCTCAAACCCTGTGCAGGTCGTCGTAGTGAGTGGAGGTGGTGTTGCTATGGCACGCATATGGCGACCGGCCCCTGGCAATATAATACCAACTGAGACAAATGACTTTGATACAACTGATGATAAAAGAAGCAGGGGAAGGAGTGAAAAGCCAACACGTACCAAAAGTTAGTGACTGACATTAAGTAGCAACATCTGGACATGGAATGCAATCTCATTTGTGTTGCAATCAAACTAGTCTCTGTGATAATTCCAATACAGTCCATAGAAGAAGAGAGAAGGCCACAGCGAGAGCACGGTTCAGTGCGTTGAGTGAGTGTGAGCGGAGATTCGTGATGGATAGGGAGTAAGCATTATTGCAATATACATTACTCAATGAATTTTTCATGTAAACAAACACAATGTGCGTCAGACACGCGCAGTGACATCGCAGTCCACATTATCTGACATGACTAGGAGGGCGATGGAGGGTAGGTTGTATGTTGCTATTGTGACATTTACATTTAGACCGGGTTATAAATGTTTGTTTTTGTTGTTGCTATTGTTTGTTTGTTCATTCGATGCTTTTGACCTCAGCGCGCTGCACTCGTAGGTGCATACACATTAGCAAATCCATATAGATAGCTAGATATCCTTAAGTGGATAGGTGTGGATGCATGCTCGTATGTATGTGGATATTAGGGGGGTGTTTAGTTAGTGTAACATACATTCACATTTCGTATTTGGTAGTTTATTATAGCTGTCGAATTGATTGCATTAAATTGGCAGGATTTTGAAATATACATATATAATTTTGTGATATGAGGATAGATTTAAAATATTCAGGTTTGTTGCGATGTGAAGAAATCGTATACCGAAATAAATAGGGTAGTATTGGGATATATTATTATAAGCAAAAAATTTAGCAAAAATTTAGAAAATATTCCAATTAATACTATATATTGGCTTTTAACAAACAAACTTAAATTAGTTTTTACAATTATCCATAATTATGTTATATTTAATGAATATAAACTTTAGAAAATTTTTTTTAAAATAGTTATTTTTATACAAATTTTTAGGAAAATTTAAGAAAAAATGAAAAACAAAATATGAAAAATATTTAAAATGTTAAAAAGATTGAAATAAATAAAAAATAAACTATATTAAAATAATCAAAAATATTAACAACTATGAAAATATTAAATATTTAAAACGTTGACAATATTAAAAAAAAATAATGTTTTCAATATTTAAAAAAAATCTATAAAATACTACAAGTACAAAAAATTTTGAAAATGTGAAATTTATTGAAATTATTAAAAATATTAAAATTATCACAATATTAAAAATATTAAATATATAATAAATTTTAAAGATATTTACAATATTTAAAAAAAACAAATAAATATTAAAAATATGGAAAAAATTAAAAAAAATTCAAATGGAAAATGTATAAAAAAATAAAAAATATTAAAAATGTTAACACTTAAAAACTGAAAATTTTAAAAATATTAAAAAAATAAAGAAATAAATAAAATCAAGAATATTAAAAATATCAAAAATATTAAATATATTAAAAATGCAAAAAATATTGAAAATATATATAATATAAAATATTAAAAGCATCAAAAATTGAAAATTTAAAAGATATATGTAAATGTAAAATGCTAAAAATATCAAAAGTATTAAAAATTATAAATGTATTAAAAACTAGTGGGCCCGGCAATGCTTCGCTATTGCATATTAACTTGTAATATATTTCACATTTAGGTCTACAAAGTACTTTGAAAACGCTACTTAAGCTCGACAATAATATGTTGAGTTTATTTACTTATGTAACCTATTTAAAGTAACTTCTTAACATTAAAGTTAACCAATAAAGTTTTATTGTTGTAAATGCTAATAAAAAGTTCATCAGCAAAGTCATATCTATAGTGCCGACATGTAGATTACGTTTGTATGTAGGGCGAAAAACCACTTTTTCCACAAATCGGAAACAGACATTCCGCTAATGATCAAAGTTATTTATTTTAGCTGGAACCGTCTGTATACTAACTATCTCTTTATGCATAAAAAAACATTTTTGTTATGCCTTCTCCGCCTATTGACCGCAAATGAAAATTCCGTTTGAAGCTTCATGCTTTTAGCCATAAAAACTTCTTTTGTCATGTCTTCTTCTCACACGGATCAAGAATAATCCGGAATAGTATTTTTGTATTGAACTTGTATTACCATTTTTTGAGATAATTTGGTCACCAATGTTTGGCTTAACAAAGTGATGGTCTCACGCGCTGTATGGCATGTTACACCGTCGTGTTGGAACTATTTCTCCTTCAAATAATGTACAATGACATAATAAATAAAAAAAATCAATTGATCGCCCACTGGCTCTAATTCTTCTACCAGTTGGATTTTATATGAATGTAGGCCAAGATCTTTCCTCATCATTTGCAAGGACCGAGTTGCTGAGAAAGACGTCGGTTCGATAAATTCGAGTCCCCTGTCACACTTACGTCTACAGCGTCGATGGCTTCTATTAGCTACTTAGATGGATCATTATATGCACCCTCAACTTCACAAAGCGCTCCATAGGTTTGGCGAACAGAATGTGTATTTTGAAAATAAATTTGCAAGATTTGTAAACGTTGTTTTTGTGTAGTTTTTACATAGTGATTTTCCTGTATGACGGCTAGATTCACACTTATACCTATCAGAAGTTATATATGTCAAGAACCATTGCAGTATAACTACAATGAATATTGCTTTATTTTTCTATCTAAATGATTTATTAACGATTCGCTCTCCTGAAGAGTAATTGAAAAATACATACCTGTAAAGTAAATTAAAAAAAAAAATCACTGTTTTAGTCTGTTTTTTAATACAGTTAAAAAGTCAACTATTGAAGTGCGTGGGCAGCACCTCGGCACTTTTTACTTTTTTAGTTCCAAATAGCCTGTTCATTAGGGCGGATCAATTTGTTCGCATCGAAAAAAAAAAACGTGGTAATCGTATAGCATAAAGATTTCAGGTAAAGATATTTTTTTTAGCAATGAGCAATTATTCAGTTACTTCAAACCAATGGGCCCGGCTCTAATTTTTACCTACCATTCCGATGTTTAGAGACCAAGACGAAAAGAATAGTATATTTTAGATTTTTTATTGGGATCCCGCCCAATATTCTGAAAAATGATTTTTAAAAACTTAATTTCTGTATGCCAACTCTCAGAGGCCATATCTTTTTAACAAATACATAGATTTGCTTCTGTAATACCTCATTTAGTTTGTTGGGAAGTCAATTTTACGCAGAAGGTCTCAAAAAATATATATCTGAAGTTTTCGGTTTGTGCTCATTTATAAACCAAAAAAAAATCTTTATTTGAAATCTTCATGCTTTCCAACGCGAGCTAGGAATTGATTTTAGACACAAAGTTTTTGGTGAAATTTTCTTAAAATTCATCGTAGATTCCGATTTTGGTTACGATTTTTGCGAATAAAAAAATTGGCCCACCACACACACCACACCCACAGTTTTAACCGTTTGTTTTAAAAAGGGTGTGGCACCGCCCACTTCCTCCCTGGATATAATTAATACTGCTCCAACAACATGTATACCAAATCTCATCTTCATACCTCTTATAGTTCATAAGATGTAGCCCTATCGATTTTCAAGTTGTATGGGCGGTGCCACGCCCCTTTATCCAATCACAACCAAATGGAGCCAGGAACTATCTACAGGTCAACAGTACCACTTGTTAAAATTTTCGTATTAACCGGTCTATTAGAAAAGCCGTTAGAGCGATTTTTGAAAAGGGGGCGTGGCACCGCCCACTTCCATCCGGGCTGTAATTAATACTGCTCCAACAACATATATACCAAATCTCATTTTCATACCTCAGATAGTTCATGAAATATAGCCTTTTTAATTTTCAATTTGTATGGGCGGTGCCACGCCCCTTTATCCAATTACAACCAAATGTAGTCAGGAACTATCTACAGGTCAACAGTACCTCATGGTAAAATTTTTGTATCAATTGATCTATTAGAAAAGCCGTTAGAGCGATTTTTGAAAAGGGGGCGTGGCACCGCCCACTTCCATTATGGCTGTAATTAATACTGCTCCAACAACATATATACCAAATCGCATCTTCATACCTCTGATAGTTCATGAAATATAGCCTTTTTAATTTTCAAGTTGTATGGGCGGTGCCACGCCCCTTTATCCAATTACAACCAAATGTAGTCACGAACTATCTACAGGTCAACAGTACCTCATGGTAAAATTTTTGTATCAATCGGTCTATTAGAAAAGCCGTCTGAGCGATATTTGAAAAAAGGGGCGTGGCGCCGCCCACTTTTGGAAAAAATAAAACCTTTTAAAACAACCGGAAGCTATAGCGAACAAAACAAAAAAAAATTTTGAAAATCGGTCCAGCCGTTTTTGAGTTTTAGCGAGACAACTGCACATCAATTCATTTTTATATATAAGAGATAAAATCCCAAAAAGAGCAAAGATATGTATGTAATTACAGCAAATATTTGCGCGACTCAAAGTCCGTTCACTACTTTCTAGTTTGGCAATAATTTTTCAATTTGATTAGTCATTCCAAGCGCTGATTCACTTAAATTTCGCACAAATGTTCAGTGTTGCAAATTGCATGGGAAGAATACAAGTGTATATTAATGTCTATATTTTATTATTAATACTTCCATTTTGCCCCAGATATCTTTATAATTTCGTTGCTTGAATATTGGTGACGCTGAATAACTTCATCCGCATGTTTGAAAACACTGTTTGCGCTAAAAAGTATACAATAACTTGTATTTAATTTTTCCAAACGCTTAGAAGTATGCAATAGTTTTCTGTAATAATGCAAACAACAGGAACAAATAGTAGTGCTGATAATGTAAATACATCTTTGCATACGAAACTTTTTTATTTTGAATAAAACTGTATACTTCCAAAGCAAAATGTTCTTGGTTTTTAAAGGACTTTAATTCTGGGAAAAAATATTTTTAAATTTTAGGGGTAGAAATTGCTCTTAATGAGGCCATCATTACAAGATGATGTCGTATGTCAGCGACATCTATAGGACAAATGTAGTACTCGTCGAGACCTATACACCGATGTCTTTGATTTGACGATTGAGCCACAACAAAACAGTGATAAAAAAACGATTTTGGCTGTTTTTCCGGGGGGTGGGGGAGGAAAAAAAGTTTTTTTTTTAAGTTGTCTCAAGGTGATCTTTGATATTTGCCCTCGACTTTGGAAATTTTTTTTCGCGACCCGGTCTAATGGTTATTCATAACCAAAAAATTTTTTTTCTCACTTATATTGGTTACGACAACCAAAAATTAATATTTCTCTTCGATAATGGTTTCTAATAACCATTATTTCAATTAGTTAATATTTATGGTCAAAAATAACTTTTTCGTCATATCTTTTATAACTGTTACGTTCCTGATTAATAGCAATATAATCTCAATAGGAATTACTAAACCCCTTTTTTTAAATTTATACATATATTAAACAATTTACTAATTCAAATATTAAGATTTTATAATTGCAAGAGTAAAGTAACGGTGTTTTAATGTTATTCGTTATCTTTCATATTCATACGTGCAATTTTGTTACTTTTCGCTTAGTTTCCCATTTAGTTGTTTCCCTTTTGTGCAATAACAAGATTAATATGAATACATTAAAATAAGATCCTTCAAAATCACACCGCCATCGCCTTTCTATGATTTAAGAATAATATATATCAACCTGTTGTGTTGGCCAATGTGTGACCAAGGTTTTGAACCCCAACCCAACCCCAACACTGATGCCATCGACATACATCTGTTCCAACACTCAAACACTTGATTATCTCGATGTCTCGACGGCTCTCAATAGTTGTGCGATATTAGATGGCGCATATAAATCTAATCTGGTGTGACACACATAATCCTTAGACACTCAGTTAAATACGATGGACAGACAGACAGACACACAGTAGAAAATGGTCCCACTATGCCAGGCATCGTTGTAATAGTTAATTTATTACAAAAGCATCGTAAAATATTTGAAATTAAAGCAAATAGGATTTATGGCATTAAGAAGACAGACAATAAACCGTTTAGGGGTGATGGCGTAAGGGGAGGGAGTACCCACATTTGGCCTATGGAGAGGAATATAAACTGAGAGCGTAGGGAACTATACCAGAGGATAATAGAGACAACTGGTCTGGTTTATGGTCATTAGCATATTGAGGTCACAGTAAAATTATGTCATTGACAATTATGTTTGAACTTAGCAGTTTATTCATAGTTTTAAATAATGTAGACTGTAAGGAAGAACAGTTTAAATAACACATAGTAAGTAAGGCATACTCTGTTATGGGAATTATGTAACGATATATTGCAATAACTTTTTTTTTCTCTTGGGAATACCTTTAGAATTTTGACTGATAAAGTCTAAGGCACATATAGTACTTGGCACTACTGATATTAGTTAGAAATGGCTATATTTTTATTTAAAGAATTTTAAAATTAACATTTGGGATGCAGGTTGCACTCAACGCTACAGTAACTGATATGCAAATGAAATATTTTTTTTAGAAGATTCCGAAAGTGTCTTTTAAGGTACCTGCTGAGAATCAAGGAATAAGTAACCACTCGGTTTCTAAGGTTTCACATATAAGCACAAACTATTTAGAGTAAAATTTTGTCAATATTTTGAGGCGTTTCTTTTAAATTATTGGAAAATAAATTGTAGGCCAAATAAGTATATTCCTTAAAAATGCATATGTTTATATTTTTCCTTTTCTTCACTGCCGTAGTAATTAGCTACTTATATAACTAACATATACTGTATAGTATTTTCATTTAACCGCAAACGCAACGTTTAACTTAGTAGAAATGGTTTTTTTTTGGCGTTTTTAGTGGTCAAGTCCAAATAACCCCAATGCTGTCAACCCTAACAGTGTTCGTGTCATACAAATACCAGGACCATTAAACAATTTAAAAGAACGACAATAAACTTCTTCATGGTAATGCAATGGTTGTCAGCTTACCTAACGAGTATATCCTGTTGTGAATTGTCCTTTAAATTGACATTGTTCGTTGATGTCTATCACGCTATTATTAATTTGTAAGGGTTGATTTTCACCAAGTTACCTAACATGTAAATGTGGGAATTTGAACACATACCTAAAAAAATATGTTATTCTTATGAAGTATCGGTACATGGATTTTGCTTAGGTTTGAACGAGAAATTGTCGATAATTATTACAAATTAAAAAAAAAACCTAATTTACCTTTACACCCCATGAATGAGGTATGGGATGCTTCTTTCGTTGTTGTGAATTAACACGCTTTCTATTTTAAGATTCGCAACTAACTGTACCTACTTGTTTTTCGACTAATGCGAACCACGGATCCCCACATGGTAGTCGCGTGTTCTAACCACAATGTCACGACCGGTCCCGGCTGTTAGTTTATAACAAATTTAAAAATACGAATTGTTTTTCTTCTTATTTAGCAGCAGCAACAGATATTCATCCATCCATTCTGGCAACATGTCAAAGCCATCGTAGTCGTTGCATTCTGACTCCGTAGTTAATTCGTCACATCAAATATAAAAAAAACTGTTTCATCTGGTCCATCCCACGAAGTTTTGATCGTCCCCTCATGCGCCGTTCTTCGAGTTGATTGCTTAAAACTTTTTGAGCTGAAGTATTTTCATCCATTCGTACACGTGTCAAGGGCTGCGCATTCGGTCTATGTGAAAGGGCTTGACTAAGTCAATGTCGTTGTACAGCTCATGGCTTATTGGACGACGGCACTCGCCGTTAACGATGATGGGTCCAAATATTTTGCGAAGTATTTTTCTCTCGTTGTCGGGAGTTTGATGCGAGGTAAAGCTTCTGATCGGTTTAACTTGGCAAACCCAGAGTGATCCTTGCCAATTACACTTCAAGTCTACTCACAGAGCTCCGTATTCATGGTACTACTCTGGACCGTCAGAGCACGGCTCATTGTGAAAGGCAAAATATAAAACCCAGGCACGTCAGAGTGAGCGGTACCCGGGTCTGCGTCTGACCCAGAATGGACGGCTGTAATAAAATCCTGGCAACCCGCCACCGACGTTTAAACTATTGCAACGAAAAGAAGTAAGAAAAGATTAAAATGGACCCCCTAAAATGTTGACGACCACCGCAAACGAATTAAGGACCATGATTTAAGAATATGCACCTGGAATGTTAGAACACTGTATAGACCAGGTGCCTCAATCCAACTGGTGGAAGTCCTCGAAGAATACAAGGCTGACATAACCGCTTTACAGGAAATCCGGTGGACGGGACACGGGTGCTCGTGCATAAAAGAGTGCGATATCTACTTTAGTGGCCATGTGGACAAGCACTAGTTTGGATGTGGATTTGTGGTTGGCAAGAGATTGCGACACCTAGTCTCACAGTTCAATCCGGTGTGTGAACGTATAGCCACCATAAGAGTCAAAACAAAGTTTTTCCACATAACACTAATTTGTGCCCATGCTCCGAGAAATGCGACGACAACAAAGACGTGTTCTACGAGAGCCTAGAAAATTTATATGACCATAGCTCGAGCCATGACATCAAAATAGTACTAGGCGATTTTAATGCTAAAATAGGCTGGGCTAGCGCATTTGAGGCTACCATTGGAAAATTCAATCTGCACACCGTAACATCGAACAATGGCACCAGACTGATTGATTTCTCTGCGGCAAGAAATATGGTAGTTAGCAGCACTAGATTTGACAAGAAATATATTCTTATGACAATATGGTTATCTCCAGATCAATTGACAAGGATCAGATTGATAACGTGGTAGTCGCTGGAAGGCACGCATCGAGTGTTCTGGACGTACGAGTCATCAGGGGATGCGAACATTGGCTCTGATCACTTCCCTACCGCTGTTAAGGCACAACGAAAGCTGGACATCGGTAAACTGCGGACCACAGAAGTAGCGGACGCCTACTCCAACCTCCTCAACAGCTATGGAATGCTCCAACCCCTGATAATATTGCATAGAACGGACTGCGAGAAGCGTACTTGGGTACTCAAAGACGTCTCAAGATGATGCCTGGTACGATGATGACTATCATACAGGGCAAAACTGCAGACAG
Organism: Muscina levida; assembly: GCA_964034835.1. Taxonomy (NCBI): domain Eukaryota; kingdom Metazoa; phylum Arthropoda; class Insecta; order Diptera; family Muscidae; genus Muscina; species Muscina levida. The sequence goes on from OZ035882.1 coordinate 56,225,883, forward strand.
TGGCAAAGCAAGCTGTTCGTGAACGGCACAGGTAGAAGAGATGAAAGGAAACTCGTCTCTTTAGACGGAAAAAGAAAGAGCTGAAGAAGAGACAAGATAAGATAAGATAAGATAAGATAAGATAAGATAAGATAAGATAAGATAAGATAAGATAAGATAAGATAAGATAAGATAAGATAAGATAAGATAAGATAAGATAAGATAAGATAAGATAAGATAAGATAAGATAAGATAAGATAAGATAAGATAAGATAAGATAAGATAAGATAAGATAAGATAAGATAAGATAAGATAAGATAAGATAAGATAAGATAAGATAAGATAAGATAAGATAAGATAAGATAAGATAAGATAAGATAAGATAAGATAAGATAAGATAAGATAAGATAAGATAAGATAAGATAAGATAAGATAAGATAAGATAAGATAAGATAAGATAAGATAAGATAAGATAAGATAAGATAAGATAAGATAAGATAAGATAAGATAAGATAAGATAAGATAAGATAAGATAAGATAAGATAAGATAAGATAAGATAAGATAAGATAAGATAAGATAAGATAAGATAAGATAAGATAAGATAAGATAAGATAAGATAAGATAAGATAAGATAAGATAAGATAAGATAAGATAAGATAAGATAAGATAAGATAAGATAAGATAAGATAAGATAAGATAAGATAAGATAAGATAAGATAAGATAAGATAAGATAAGATAAGATAAGATAAGATAAGATAAGATAAGATAAGATAAGATAAGATAAGATAAGATAAGATAAGATAAGATAAGATAAGATAAGATAAGATAAGATAAGATAAGATAAGATAAGATAAGATAAGATAAGATAAGATAAGATAAGATAAGATAAGATAAGATAAGATAAGATAAGATAAGATAAGATAAGATAAGATAAGATAAGATAAGATAAGATAAGATAAGATAAGATAAGATAAGATAAGATAAGATAAGATAAGATAAGATAAGATAAGATAAGATAAGATAAGATAAGATAAGATAAGATAAGATAAGATAAGATAAGATAAGATAAGATAAGATAAGATAAGATAAGATAAGATAAGATAAGATAAGATAAGATAAGATAAGATAAGATAAGATAAGATAAGATAAGATAAGATAAGATAAGATAAGATAAGATAAGATAAGATAAGATAAGATAAGATAAGATAAGATAAGATAAGATAAGATAAGATAAGATAAGATAAGATAAGATAAGATAAGATAAGATAAGATAAGATAAGATAAGATAAGATAAGATAAGATAAGATAAGATAAGATAAGATAAGATAAGATAAGATAAGATAAGATAAGATAAGATAAGATAAGATAAGATAAGATAAGATAAGATAAGATAAGATAAGATAAGATAAGATAAGATTTGCTCCGAAGTAAAGGGGAAGCCAGAAAATTCACGGACACCACTCCAGAAGACCGCGCTCCAATCCATGGCGATGGTATTAACTGTCCGCCTTCGAGACAGAGCGAGATACGTGTGGCAATATCCCGTCTTAAAAAAAAACAAAGCGTCTGGAGACGATGGTCTCCCTGATGAATTGTTTAAGGCATTTGGGGAGAAGCTGATTAACAGCATGCATCAGCTCATGGAGAACATCTGGCTGAAGGAGAGCATGCCCGAGAACTACCGTGGAATAAGCCTATTACCAATTGCGTACAAGGTCCTTTCAAGCATATTGTATGAATGTCTAAAGCCAATTGTAGAAAATCTAATTGGACCTTATCAGTGCGGTTTTAGACGTGGTAAATCTACGAAGGATTGAATATTCACTTAACGACAAATCTTGAAAAAATAACTCATAAAAAGCAGGTCGACACCTACCACCACTTTGTCGACTACAAAACTGCCTTTGACTCTCCGACAAGGAATAGGCTATATGAGACCATTTCTGAGTTTGATTTCCCTTCAAAACCCATTCGACTTTGCAGATGTACATTGGAAACACCAAATCCTCTATTAAGATTGGTAAGGATCACTCTGAACCATTCAACGAGGAAAGAGGTCTCAGGCAGGGCAATAGCTTGTCCTGTACACTGTTTAATATAGTTATAAAGAAGGTGCTAAGAAAGGCTGATGTCAACATGTCTGCAACCATATTCCACAAGAGCCACATGCCACTAGCTTATGCCGATGACATAGCTATCAATGGCCGAAATCTGCGGGATGTTACTGCAGGACAAAACAAAAATAATGATTTCGACGAACAAAGAGTCCTCTCGTTGTTTTGAGGTAGTAGATGAATTTACTTTCCTCGGATCTTTCGTCAATAAGAAAAATAATGTCGGCCAAGAAATCAAGCGGAGAATAGTGCTCACCAATAGATGTTTTTACGGACTTTGATAGCACTTTAGTAACACCACCTTATCTCAAACTACTAAGAAACAGCTATACTAGGAGCTAAGTTTACCCGTTCTGTTGTATGCTGCCGAATCGTGAGTGCTGTCGATAACGGACATACAAAACCTGGGAGTATTCGAGATGAAAGTACTTCGAAAAATATATGGATCTATATGTGTCGACGATGAGTTTCGCCACCGGATGAACCATGAGCTGTATGAGCTTTACCACGACATCGACGTAGCTAATAGAGTCAGAATCCAACGACAACGATGGCTGGGAAATGTGGACAGGTTGGATGTAAATGCTCCAGCGAGAAAGGTGTTTGAAGGCGAACATGAAGGCGCAGAGCAGGAAGGTCCAAACTTCGTTGGAAGGACCAAGTGGTTGCCGACGTGCCACCATCTGGTAGGACTAATTGGAGAACGCATGCAGAAGACCGAAGCGTGAGGAATTCTGTAATAGTTCAGGCCTCGTATTTACGAATCACGTTGGTAAATTGTAATAGGCCACTTAGGTAAGTAAGTATTAATATTTTATTTTTATTTTTGTGAAAAAAGTTTTTATTTTTTAATTTAATGTAATATCTGCAATTTTAATACTAAAAACCTAATGCATGTAGTACAACTTTGTCAAGTACCTACATGTGTGCACATTGGCTAGTCATATCTATGATACCTACCTCTCATATGAATGTATGTTAATAATATCACACATATTTTATTTGGTCTATTATTCGATATTGTACATATGTCTGTAAGCGTACATGTGGTGGTCACATTCATAATAATTAACATTAACATAGAATTACTTTAGCATATGTTTTAAATCGATCCAATGGTTGGCAACTCATTCTCAGACTTTACAGATGCCGTTACACAATGTTAAACTCTTTAAACCTCCCCCAAAGAGTAAAAAAAAACAACAACAAGAAATCTCACAATGCCGGTCTCTTGGTGCCGAGACAACACGACAGTAATCCAACCCGATTTTGGGTGGTAAAACTAGGTGAGAGTAAAATGGATGGATTCCACATATACTCGCACTCACACAATTCTTATCCAGGGAATCCAACAGGAATATTGAGAGTTGTAGCGGGTGTGTGTGTGTGTGAATGTATGAGCGTATTAGCAGAGCTAATAGAATGCACAAACTACAAAACACACAGTGATGAGTACTGAGAGTGACGGTAGGTAGGAGATTAGTGGGGCAAATCATTGCAAATGAGAAGGTGCACATGCATATATATACATATATATTGAACCAGGGATGATAATTTCGCTTTTAATTGGTACTTGTTTTGGGTCTTGCAATGTTACGTCAAGTCACACGATTGCAAAATTCGGAATAATAAAAACAATTTAAGTTTTATGTCACATGGTCACTAATCGTCACTGTTTGATAAACTTTTTTCTAGACATGCAGATTGACTCGACACTATACTGCGCTATAAATTGCTGTCGACAACATCGAGGGGGTCGGCTATGAAAAAAATATTTTGATGACTGAAGAGAGGAATCGAACCATGATCTCCGGAATGGAAGTCGCGTGTTCTAACGAAATAGTGCAGTGTTGAGTAACCTAATTGGCATGAAACTACAGATTATTCTTAGGGGTTAGGTAACAAAAGTTAATTAGGATCAACACAACGGCTCTTTGTTGTGGAGTTGGTAGCCAAACAGAAATTAGATCGGGTGCGGAAGAGTGGCGTTTGAGGCACTCTCCTTAAAAAAGCCAAAATTTAACAGAGCAAAAAAGAACACACAAAGAACAAAAATTATAACTACACCCCATAGCTTACGACCACTGCAAACGTTATAAGGATATGTACCTGGAATAACCGAACTCTGTAAAGAGATTATGACTCCATCCAATTGACGGATGCCTGCAAAAAATGCAATTACCGGGAAAGGGATGCACAAAACTAACGAATTGTGATATTTTTTACGGCTGCCATACATTGCAGGAAGAAGTCAACCCCCATCAAGGCGAAATACTTGTACTTCTCGCCGATTTATTTACATGCCCCGTTGAGAGACAGAGACGAGAGTACTAAAGTCCCATATTAAGAGCGCCTGCCAATGACATTAAAATTGTTCTGGTAGATTTTTATGATTAAATTGGAAGGGACGATGCTCCTGGTTCAGCAATAATACTTCCGGTGGTAGTAAGTAGAACCAGTTTCCCGTATAATGATGATGCATACAGGTCAAAACAGCGCAACGAGTGCAATGACGGAAGGTAATATTGAAAAGAGCTGAGAGATGACACGCCTCTTATGGCGGAAAGAGCGTCTATGGAAGAAATGTGAGATCAATGATATCGAAAATTACAACGATAGAGTTGATGCCCTAGAGATCTACCAAAAGGTACAAAGCAAAGGTTTTGGAACAGGGATCTCCACCTGTAAGTAGTAAGTAGAACCAGTTTCCCGCATAAAGATGATGCATACAGGTCAAAACAGGGCAACGAGTGCAATGACGGAAGGTAATATTGAAAAGAGCTGAGAGATGACACGCCTCTTATGGCGGAAAGAGCGTCTATGGAAGAAATGTGAGATCAATGATATCGAAAATTACAACGATAGAGTTGATGCCCAAGAGATCTACCAAAATGTACAAAGCAAAGGACAGAGATGGAAATCAGGTCACAGACACTCAGTGTGTGCTGCAGATATGGAGAAAACACTTTCGTTCTCTGCTCGTTCCCGAAGGCAGCATATGTAACGAAATCACACCAATCATCGACGATGAAGTAGGCTGTCCACCACTGAGCCAAAACGAGATCAGCACGGAAATCGCAAGGCTTAAAAATAATAAAGCTGCGGAAGCCGATGAAATACCGGTTGAGCCTTTTTAAAGGCGGGCGACGATGAGCCAGCAACGTGCATGCACCAGATCATACATACGATTTGGCTACAGGAATGCATGCCCGATGGTTGGAATCTGAGTTTTATATGTGCTGTGCTTAAGAAAGAAGGACTATTGCAAGGTCCTACCTAGTGTGTTATGTGAAAGACTAGACCCATTTTGGACCTTATGTTCTGTTGGACCTTATCAATGTGGTTTTAGACCAGGTAAATCCACAACCTACCAGATAATCATACTACGACAAATCCTAGAGAAGACCCAAGAGATGCAGATCGATACCTTACTTACTTAGCTGGTACTTCTTTGCAACCCCAGTGGATTATATACCGCACGTAGAAAAATATTATAAGCGCCTCGATCTTCTGCGCTTCTTCTCCAGTTAGTCACACCAAGCTCTGTAAGGTTCTCAGTAACCTGGTCTTTCCAACGGAGTTTTGGTCGCCGTCTTCTGCGCCGTCCATCGAGTTCATTGTCGAAGACTTTTCGAGCTGGAGCATTTTCGTCCATGCGTACAACATGACCTAGACAACGCAACCGCTGCACCTTAATGCGTCTGACCACGTTAATGTCAGTGTACAGCTCGTACAGCTCATGATTCATACGACGCCGATACTCTCCGTTAACGATGATGGGCCCATATATTTAACGGAGTATTTTTCTCTCGAATACTGCCAGAACGGATTCATCCGCTTGTGTCATAACCCAGGATTCTGAACCATACATTAAGACAGGTAGAACCAGTTTTGTTGGCACAGCTGTATTTTTGTTCGATGAGAGAGGGCTCTGTCATTAAATCGCTTGCTTAGTCCGTAGTAGCATTACTTAGCAAGCAGGATTCTTCTCCGGATTTCTAGGCTGACATCATTTGTTTTGTTGATGGCGGAGTCTAGGTAGATACAATTATCTACCATCTCGAAATTATAGTTGTCAACGTTCACGCAGTTTCCCAAACGAGTAGATTCTTTGTTCGTTCAAACTAATAACATCGTTTTAGCCTCGTTTACCATTAGACTTATTTTCGCTGATTCGTTTTGCATACCTGAGAAGGCTGCAGTAACATCGGGCAGTTTTCGACCGATGATGTCTACTTCATCAGCGTACGCGATTAGCATTTGGCTTTTGTTGAATATTGTACCTCTCGTGTTTACTGCAGTTTTCCTCATTATCATGTCCATCACTATGTTGAAGAGGTCACACGATAGGCTGTCGCCTTGTTTTAGGCCTCGTCTGGTATATAATGGCTCCGTAAGGTCCTTGCCAATCTTCACTGAAGACTTCGTGTCAGTCAGCGTCATTCCGCAAAGACGTATCAGCTTCGCTGGAATACCAAACTCAGCCATGGCTTTGAGTAATTTCTGTCGTATCGGGCTGTCGATGGCAGCTTTAAAATCAACGAAAAGATGGTACGTATCGATCTGTTTCTCTGGGGTCTTTTCCAGGATTTGTCGTAGTGTGAATATCTGGTCGGTCGTGGATTTACCAGGTCTCAAGCCACACTGATAAGGTTCACTAGACAGGACCTTGTATGTGATGGGTACAAGGCTGATCACGCGATAATTGGTACACACACTTGGATCGTCTTTCGTAAGCACAGGACATAGAACACTCAAATTCCAATCATTGAGCCAAATCGCGTTTATGAGCTGGTGCATGCACGTTGCTAGCTCATTGCCGCCGGCTTAAAAAAGCTCTGTCGGCAGACCATCAGCTCGCGCAGCTGATCTCGTTTTGGTGGTGGACAGTCTACTCCATCGTCGATGTTTGGTGTGATTTCGTCACTTATGCCGCCTTCGGGAACGAGTAGAGATCGAAAGTGTTCCCTACATATTTGCAGCACACTCTGAATGTCAGTGAGCAGATTTCCGTCTCCGTCCTTACAGGTGGGGATCCCTGGTCCGAAACCTTGGCTTTTCACCTTTAGGTAGAACTTTCGGGTTTCACCTCTATCGCTGGCTTTCTCTTTTCTTCCACAGACGCTTTTTCCGCCTGAACATTCGCTTCATCTCCCTCCTCTTCTCATTATAACGCTCCGTCACCGCACGCGTCGCCATTGGCTGCAGTTTTTCCTGTATGCAGTATCATTTCATCGTACCAGGGCTTGTCTGAGAGTGGTTTTCATGACCCAGTACGGTCGTTGTGGCTGTGGTCATAGAATTCGAAATATGCTGCTATTGCCTGTCGGGAACATCAGAATATGTGGAGTGGTTTGAAGTAATTGAGAGAGTTGGTTGGAGTAGGCATTGGCTATCTTAGTGGTATGCAGCTTTGTGATGTCTAGATTCCATTGCGTTTGATTACGAGTGTTTTTAGCACTACTTTATCGTAGCACTTGGTTGCAACGCGCATTACACGCTTGAGGCATGTCTTCCACACGTACCACGTGATTAATCCGATTTCTTGTATTTTGATCGTTAGGTATCCAGGTGGCCTTGTAGGTATCTTTATGCGGGAATGTGGTTCCACTCACAACCATGTTTCTTGCCGACGCAAAACTAACCAGTCTGAATTCGTTGTCGGAGGTGTTGTTGTGTAGAATTTCCCGAAGTGCATCTTTCCTTTTCATTTTAGCATTAAAATCTCCCAGAACAAGTTTATTGTCATGTGCAAGGCAGCGATCATATATCTCCTCCAGGCGCTCACAGAATGCATCGTCTTTGTCTTCCGTCGGGCGTGTGTACACAAATCACCTTAATGTAAAAATATTTCGCCCGGATGCGACCAGTGGCTATTCGGTCACCAGATGTCGAAGTCTCTTGCCGACTATGGAACCACATCCAAATCCGTGTCTTTCTGCATGGCAGCAGTAAAAGCTGTCACAGTTCTTTCGTCGTGTGCATCTCTGTTCCGTCCATCTCATTTCCTGTATGGGGGTGATGCCAGCCTTGTATTTGTGGCGGACATCCGCCAGTTGGATAGAGGCACCATCTCTGTATAGAGTTCGGACATTCCAGGTGCATATCATCATTTTGGGGTATTCTTTTATTTTCTTCGTGTTTTCATAACACGGTACAACACATGATTTTGGGACTCAATTCTGAGAACTGCACGTGAAAGTAGCCCCAAAAAGAAGAAGTTCTGCATCATTCGTTTTGTCAAGTTACATGCCATAATAATTTAATATTGATTTAAAGTTAGTAAGTATCGTTTAGGGGAATTTGTCACGTTTTAACCACTTTTGTTATATTGTTATATGGTGGCGTATGATTATCATAAGTAATATTCCACGTAAATCATACGCCACGGAATACAACAGTTTTATTGTAACTGCTACAAAATAAACTCAGTTCAAAATCATTTGATGAATATAAAAGTGAAACTGTTGGTAATGTAGGGAAAAATTATATGAACAGATTAAAGAAATTGTAATTCTTAATTTTTTTAAATTTGTTTCAGCTAAATCAAACTAGTGGTTCTCGAGTTATGTCAAACAATAGATCCTAAAACGTGACAAATTCCCCTATACGATACTTACTAACTTCAAACCGATATTAAATTATAATTGCATGTAATTTGACAAATCGAATGATACAGAACTTCTTCTTTTTGGGGCTACTTTTACGTGCGGTTCTCAGAATTGAGTCCCAAATCAATGAGCTGAAAAAGTTGTACTGTGTAATAATTATAATTATTTTGTTTAAGGAGAGTGGCTTTTTAGGCCACCGCGCCCGATCCTAGTTTCTTCGGCCTGCCAAAGCCATTAAGAGAGCTTTTGTGTTGAGCTTCAGTAACTTCTGTTACCTATTTGCTAAGCCGCATCGGTGGTATCATGCCGTTTAGGTTACTCAACATTGTGTCTTCTCACATTTGATACCACTGAACGGATGTTCAGTGGCATTGTCCGGGGAATACGTGTTCACTCGGTTGTTGTGGGAAAGAGAGCTTTTGGTTATTCCCAAATGAATATCAATCACATTCCCACATTTGCTAGTATTTAAAAAAAAAACTTTCCAAATTTCACTATAACAAACGAAAAAGTACAATCCGTGTACTAAACTACAATAAGTACACAGTACAATTCACATTTACCCACCCAATCGTGTGAACACCCAACAACGAGTACACACAAGTAAATCATACAACCTGTTCTCTCACACCCCTTTCACTTTCCTGCCATAGCCCACTCCGCTCCCTCCCCCCGGCAAACCCCTTAATGCAAAGGAACGCTGTTAATGAAGACCAAACTACAGAGTGAATGTTTTGTTTTCATATGTTTTTTCGCTGTTGCTGGTGTTGTTGGTTGTCGGAAAAGGAGCACGCAATCATTAGTACTAGCCGAAGCAAGCAGCGGCATCAACGACGACGACGACGACGACGAAGACAACAACGAAAGCAGAGGAAAAACGTGAAGCAATGCAGCCATACATAGAAGGTGTAACGGTTTTTCGAGTGTGTATAATGATGGCGACGACGTATAACGACGACGGCTACGAAGACGACAACGGCAACGGCAACCATAGAAGAGCCACAAGGAATATCGAGCAGAGCAACAAAATTCAGTATCGCACAAACAACATTAACGGAAACATCAACAAAACGAAAACGAGCGCATATAAATTCAAAAATATACTTGTCAAACAAACAAAACAACACAAAAAATACAAAAAAAAAGGAAATGCAATGCAACATACAGTGTTAGTGGATATTAATAACAACATCACAACAACAAAAAAAAGGCGAGCAAATGATTAAAGCCCTATCACAAAGGCTAAGAGTTAACTATTCAACAAATTCTGTAGAAAACTTGTGAATTGTGTGTTTTTTTGTTGTTTTCTTTTTTTTAATTTTAACAAAAATAATATCAAAATGTTTATTGTTCCATATGTTCGCTCGTACGTTAGTCGTTTGTCAGTCCGTTCGTTTGAATAGTCGTCGTCGTGGTAGTCGTTCATCTATGCATTCATCGTTGTCGTCGTCTGTTTTTGTTTATTTGGATTCGCGCGAGTCTGTCTATCCGCGTGTGTGTGTGTGCGTGTATGTGTGCATAAAGTGTGAGTGAACTTTAGTGCTAGAAGAAAACAACAACTCTGCCGCTAGTTGTTTTTGTGTTTCCTTTAGTAACGTGTTGGTGTTTGTGTGTGTTTGTGTGTGTAGGAGTGCAGTAACATTGGTGCTCTACACCGAGAAAATAAAGTTTGTCAAACAAAAAAAAAAAACAACAACACCTCACACCAGATATTCACTGCAAATTTGAAAAGATAAGAAAAACAAATACAATAAAATTAACGGAAACGGAAAGTAAAATAAAAGCAAAAAGTTGGTGGCTCACCAAAAATATAAAATTTTTCAAAAGAAATGCACAAACCAAACCTAAGCAGCAGGAAGGAAAACCAACAACAATGAAAATTTAAATGAAACCGAAAAAAAATAAGAAACCTTGGTGTAATAGTTAAGCTCACCCAGGCGTTAATGTGTGAAATTTCGTAAAACATATGTGCGTGTGCATATCTTTGCATGTACATGCAAGTTTTGCATGTTATGGCCAGACCAAAAATTGTCTAGTGTAAGAGAAATATGGTGCTAACAATGGTTGAATGAACAAATCCGGTAAATGTCATAATAACCATAATAATAACAATAACAAAAAACACACATTTAAAAGACCAACAAAAAAAAAAAACAACCAAAAAATAACGAAAAGGACAAACAAAAGCCACACAAAGATAAAGAGTCCAACCAGCGATAAAAAAAACCAACCGACAAAAGACCATTCGACCCAACACAACCGGACCGGCCGTTTACGAACAAACGAAAATCCATATAGAAATTAGAGGACAACAAAAAACACCAGAATACACAAACAAAAACTACAAAAATGTTGCGGTATTTTGCGATACCTTAAATCCCAGATTCTTTGGCATTTGTAAATTTAACTTAGTTGGCGGTTACCGACCCAACTCTACTCCCTTTACAACCGACGAGCAGCCATTCAAGCAACCGGAAGTGTTTGAAGTGCAATAAAAAAGCAAAGGAAATAAAAACATAAGTTCACCGCCCCCCACCACCCCCTCTACATCACACATTACTTTTGAATATTTTAACTTTTTTTTGGGGAGGCGAAAAAACGTCGGAAAAAAACAAAAAAAAACAGCTAAGTTTTCTTGTTGGCCAACATCAAAGAAAACTTTTTACAACAACAGATTGGCAATTTTGTTAACGGGCCATCAAACAACTACAAAAATTTAACAAACACAAAAAAAAAAAAAAAATTATGCAAAGAAAATTGTGGAGAATTGAAAATAAAATGTATGTAATTCCAAAATAAGTGCAATTTTATTGTTATATACCTTAAAAACAACAAAATGAAACTTAAATCTATCTAAATCTAACAAATAAAAAGTTACAAAAGTTTACGTAAAAAGAATTTAAAAAAAAAAGTTTAAAGCACATTTAACCTACCTACGGAAAACGCTCAGCTGCAGTCCACGGCTTGTCTACAACATCCTCCTCTTCGTGTGTGAGTGTGTGTTTTCTTCAAAGTTGTGCTGCTGCACTAAATGTAATGAAAAATATTCTGATGTGAGAAAGTTTATTCATATTTTGAAATAGTAGGTAGTGAAACCTTAGATGTGTGAATAGAACTTTACTATAGTTTATTTCAAAGAAATGTAATATACATGGGGGCGCCCATCCATTAAATAAAGTACAAAAATCAAAAACTAAAATTGGAGTCGGAGTTAAGAAATTCCAATAGTCAAAATTTAGCCCTTGGATAATTATGAATAAGGATATGCGCCTCGTTTAGATCGGACATCAAATAACGTTACAGCATAATGAATACTACACCAGGTCACAAAAAGAAGTTTCCAAAGTTGAGGGCAAATATTAAAGATTAACTCGAGCAAAAATGGAAAAAAAATTATTTCCTCCCCCATACAGCTTTTTTTGTTTGTAACTGAATCGTAATATTCGAGAAATCGCTGTATAGGTCTCGATGAGTACTACATTTGTCCTATAGATGTCACTGACGTTTGGCATCATTTTCTAATGCAGGTCTCATATGAAGCAGTTTTTTCCCCTAAAATTCAAAAATATTTTTTCCTACGTTTAAAGCTTTTTAAAAACCAAGAATATTTTGCTTTGAAATATAATGTTTTATTCTAAACACAAAAAAGGTTACGTGTGACAAGATGTCTTTACAGCATTAACACAAATAATTTTCTTGTTGTTTACTGCATACTTTTCGGCGAAATCACAATTAAATACAAGTTATTCCATTATTTTGAGCGCAAATAGTGTAAACAATATCATAGAGATGAAGATATTCAACGTCACCAATATTCAAGCAACGAAATTATAAAGATACCTGGTAAACAATGAAAGTAATAACAATAAAATATAAACATAATTTTATTGTATAATTCCTATGCCATTTGCAGCACTGAACGTTTTGTACGATTCAGTTATTCAGCGTTTGCAATAACTGATGAAAAGCAACTGAGGTATATTTTTGCAAAACTAGAAAGTCGTGAACGGAACTTGAGTCGCGCCTTGATTTAGTTATATTACATATCTTTACTCTTTTTTTTTTATTTTATTTGTAATAACCAGGGCCAACATAAATACGCCCGGAAAAACTAAATATATGCGCATTAGATAAGCAGGAAAAACACTAAAAAATGCCTTAAAAACTGAAAAAAAATGCCCAACAGATTTTGATTGGTAGTTAATTTTATTCACTGAATTCATTTAATTTAATGAAAATTCATCACAAATAGTTTAAAATTAAATGAAGTTATTTTTTACATTACATTTATAAGATTCAGACTATTGATTAATTACTCCGCTGCAAACAAAATTACATGAGTGAATTTAATGGAGTACTTAATCCTTAAATGTATAATAAATATAATGTATACGCCTTCACCACAATTTGTCTCTCATATTCTTGATTTCCGCTTTTGAAATCTTGACCAATATGTTGTTTATGAATATATGTGATTTTAAGAAGTTTTTTTTTTGTGAAAGAAAGGATAACACTTGCTTATTGTTTTGTATGTAAAAACCCGATTTTTTTTTTCAAATTTATATGGCTTCTGACGGAGTTAGGAAGTCCAAGTAGTATAATGCGTGTTGACTTTAGATGTCTATCTGCTTTGTCATTTTAAAAAAGAGTAACGCTAATTTACTATTTCTATTAGGAAGTACGACAGAATCCTTAATACAAACACAAAAATAATATTTCTTCGGAAATACATATTTTAAAAAATACAGCGTTTGTAGAGGATATCAGTTCATTAATATCAATTCTTTAACAAAGGATAGGCGTCGTCAGTTGCAAAAAATTATAGAGATTATCTTCCAATCCTAAAGAAATAAACAATTGTTGTATATACTGTCAAGAATATATACGGAGAAAAAAATAATAAAAAAAAACTTGAAAACCCCAAAATATGCTTTTGGATGCATAAACCCCCAAAACATGCCGGAAGGGCTCTAATATGCATTTGCATATGCAAGTATGCAATGCATACTTTTGTTGGCCCTGGTAATAACAAGCAGTATTTCGTCGGTAACTAGATTACAAATTAATTATCACAGGAAAATATTAAAAAATTTTTTCGATGTCTCTTAAAGTTATGCAATTATTTGAACTACAAAGTATGCAATAATTTTTTTTCAATTTTTTTCCGACAGCGCTAAAAATTATGCAATAATAATGCAAACAACAGAACAAAAATTTGTGTTAAATGCAAAAATTTGGGACCGGCCGTGGCATAGTAGTTAGAACACGCGACTACATTGCAGGAGATCACAGGTTCAACTCCTGGCTCCAGTCATCTTTAAAAAAAATAGAACAATTCTCTTTCATTGTCGGCTTCCCTCGAATGTTGTCGACAGCAACTTCGCAGCATTAAGTGTTGAGTCAATCGGCATGTCTAGTAAGAGCTTCTCAAACAGTGACGTTCGCAATCGTCGATAAACAAAGTAGGTGCCGTTAGTTGTGAATCTAAAAATATTAAGCGTTTTAATTCACAACAACGCACAGTGGTCGATTCCATTGGCCAAAAATAAAAAAATCAAAGTCAGAAGTTTGTCACCAAGTGTGGCATCACTGTTTCTTATATAAACAAGGTTTTAAAATTTATAGTTGTTTTATTCCATCTGTACTCTTTAAGAACAGCTTCAAAAAAGAGAGCGTGCAAACAGTTGGTTTTTGCAGTGTGAAAAAGTGGAAAATTAAATGTAACTTTAAATCAATTAAAACAAAAGAAAAAAACTTCTGTCGAAATAAATCGAAATGAATATTGAATTACATGGTATTAACTATATTTTAAAATAATAACAATGTGTTAAGCTTGTTGTAGATTTGTTATAAAATTAATATTTTTCCAGTTGCATTGTTAGTGTTTTTTCGTCCATATATGTACATTTTAACTAGAGTTTTAGTTGTGTTCCCCCTTGAAGTCTCCAATGGGACTTTTTTGGTTTATTAGTTTATTAGATTCTAAAATTGGTAATATCAGCTGCTCACTTTTGCTCGTCTTTGTGTTATCTCTCTCAGACCAAAGCGGCCTCGTTGTTTTTATGTCCAAATTTTATTAAAATCTGGTTTTGAATTGCTAAATTAATTTTGAAGTCGATTATCATTTAAAGGGTATTGTGACTAAAAAACAGCCTTAATCTGGGACCGGCCGTGGCATAGTGGTTAGAACACGCGACTACCATGCGGGAGATCGCAGGTTCAAACCTGGCTCCAGTCATCTTAAAAAAAAATTGTTCTTTCATTGTCGGCTCCCCTCGAATGTTGTTGACAGCAACTTCGCAGTATTAAGTGTCGAGTCAATCGGCGTGTCTAGTAAGAGCTTCTCAAACAGTGACGTTCGCAATCGTCGATAAACAAAGTAGGTGCCGTTAGTTGTGAATCTAAAAATAGAAAGCGTGTTAATTCACAACAACGCGAGAAGCTATCCCATACCTCATTCATGGGGTGCAAAGGGAAATTAAGTTTTTTTTTTTTTTTAATATTAATAATTTTTTTTTAATATTAATCTTTTTTTATTTCAAAGAGTATCTATCGTTATATTTTTAAACATCCCCCCCTTTAGCTTTTTATAATTTTGTATTACATATTATTTTATATGAAATTATTCAATATTTTTATTGTTTAAAAGTAATCTTGTAAACAAATTGTTAACATATAAATTAAAAACAAGTTTCGTACATTTTCTCAAGTTTTTGCTAACATGGGGTGAATGTGGGTGCCTGGGTACGGTAGGAGAGGAGGGGGTATGAGACATTTACCACTCCCATTTTATCATTAAATTGTGTTGGTTTCAAGTTCATTAAAATTTTGCACCGGGTATTACATCGACTAAAATAATAAAAAAAACCGAATTTCATCAAAAGCAGCCACGCCCACCGCTTAAACAATTCAAATCGAATTTGTGCATAAAATCAAATTTTTGTCACACAATTTATCTAATCCAAGGAAAAGTGTAAAATTTAAAAAAAAATCCAAGAATAAACAAAATATGCGTGCTAAGTTTCATCCAAATCGGCCACGCCCTCGGCTGACCGCCCATACAACCCAATATGGGTATATACGCTAACGGGGATAAATATTGCCACTTAGCTAAACGGCGATAAGTTGTACAAAAAAGTAGTAAAAAAATTAAATGTGACCAAATTTGTTGATTCAAATATAAACAAGGGCTTTAAAATAAAAAATGTTAAACTGTCGCCTCAAGAAAAAAAAATACTTTCGCTCTTATTTAAGAATATAGCCCAGGAATCAGCCAACAATAAATATCTTTAGTATCCGTCACTTCAACTTATTTCTGCAACCGGTCAAGGGCTTTCTTCAGAAGTTTTCAAAGCTAATTTGGCAAGAAAATAAATATAAAAGATTGAGACCTACACCGCCACATATTCGTCACAATAGCTTTCACGTGCATTATAGAGCAGCCACTAGAATTCACAGCAGTCTATCGGGTTTCGGGCACACATTTAAGGAACAAAATATCCTGTAGGTTTAGACATTTCATCTGATATATCTGGTGCCATCTTTGAAAATAAAGCATAGGGACACAGGGTTATAAGGCACCATCATGATGCTATCCACCATAACCCCTAGAATGTAATTTTTACATCAAACACTCGAGTCTTAAGCTCGTCATTCATGTTCGAAAACAGAATTCCATACCTCATTCATGAGGTGTAAAGGGAAATTAAAAAGTTTAAGTATTCAAATTAATGGATTGTTAATTGAAGTTAACTACTTATCAGCAAAAATTCCTCGTTTAAAAAAAAAAAAAAAAAATTGTGTTGGCGATTTGTTAAAAATGATTACCTCGATAAACGAGGTAAAAGTAAGTCATACTGCGAAAAATTTGTTATCCTTTTTTTCAAAGGTAATTATCATTTGACATTTGACCAAAAATCCAAAAATCTTTTTCAAGAAACATAATAAGTTCATACTGCATGAAACGAGTTAAATGAACTTGGGTTTGTTTGTAAATGTGTTTGTTAAATTTAAATTTGTTAAATTTTGTTTGTAATATTTTTTTATTTGTTAATTCATATATTATTTTTCTCAGTGTTCTGCCGCGAAATTATTTTTCTTTTTAATTTGCATAATATGCTTGAAGTATTATGCATAAAATTAGGAAATACAAAAAAGTGGCGTATATCATAATTTGGAAATGCAGAACATGCAAACATTGCTTCTTCCCATAAAAGTATCCTCCTATCAATATCACAATGTGACCAAAAAAAAATATCTGGGAAATTATACTATTAATTTGGTAACTGTTGCTGATTACAACAAGAACCTGTTTTTGAAATTTCCCAAACACCTTAAAAATCTTGAGTAACGGGTTAAAAGACGTTTTTTTCGGACCTTTACGCACTTAAAAACCTGTAACGTGTTTGAATCAATCATAAGTTTCTCGAAGGATTTCGAAAGGAGCGACTGCGGCCTTTCCAACCATATATATAGTTATTTTTTTAAGTTTTAAGCCACTATTTTATAAGGCCACTCTAATGTTTATTATTTTATTCACGTTTTCACTAGTGATGGTGAATTAAACAACAGCTTTCAATAACCTTTACAACAAGCCCAAGATCTTCAAAACGGTTTGAGCATTAAAAAGTTATTACGATTCTTGTATAAGACCAACCCTTTTTTTTGTCATATTTCAAAAATTTATTACCTTTGAAAAAATATAAAAAAAAATATTCAAAATTGAACAAAACTCTTGATTGTTACCCTGTCTATCGATATTATAACATTTTCAAAAATCGCACACACAAAATTTTTTCTTTGTAAAAATGAGGAATTCTGGCTCATTACTATGAGATTAAATTCGGTAATTTGTATGGGAGGTACCAGAATGGGAGTAGCAAAGGTTTTGATTTTTTAAGGGTTTATTAAAGAAATATTAATTATCCTATTAACTATCCCAAAATATATAATTTGGTGTGGGAGGACCCAGAAGCATTGGGACCATGTAGCCCATTTACAATCCCAATACTTCGTTTTGGGAAATATTAATACCGTTTAATTTTCATGATGAGTAGTCGAGGATTACTCGAGTTATTTCGCCTCACCAGCCATCCAACCAGCCAGACAGACGGATTCAATCGTCTTAAAAGACGTGCAACGAATTTGGCCTTAAGATATTTGGGATGTAGCATGTCTCCTTAAATGCGTTACATATGATATTTACCCTCATGCCTAAGGGTGGGTCTGATATAGTTCACAAAAGCGTTCAAATACTTTAATTTTTTAGAAAAAACGTTTCGACTTTATTCGAAAATACCTTTTTCAAAAATTCAGTTCTCAAATACCTGATTTCGTAAAAACCGAGTTAACCAGGTTTGTCCGGTATTAAGGAAATTGTAAAATAAAACTAAATAAGAGAACATATGAATATTGATACTTTAATTGTAAGCTATGCTAAGACGACCAAACATGTTTTCAATCAAATATAAAGTTTTTGAACTCAGTTTTGCATCAATTTATATTCCATTTAAATCTTAGGTTAATCAGTCAATCCAAACATAAGTTATAAACAAATTTGAACATAGCATAAAAGTGGAATCTATATTTCATACAAACTTTAAAAAAGCTTCTTGTAAAACTTACACTTACTTACATACATTCTTGTAAAACTTATATTTTACAATTAGCATAGTTTAGTGGTAAGGTATCGATATGATTCCAAATTAACCTAATTTTTACAATTGGACATTTAGTTTAGAAGACAACGGCACTTGCATGTATTCATATGAATATCAAGTTGAGTACCCAAATTAGTTTAAGATGAGATTACAATTGCATCTGGGTGGTTTCCTTACTATTAAATATTTTGAATATAACTTTCAAACATGAGATCCCAACCTATTTTAAGATGTGATTCTAACTGTATATCGGTGATTTCACAATTATTGTATGATGATCAGAAGTAAAGTTAAGTATAACGACAGTTTTTCACACATTTCATGGTGAAAGAAAACAGTCATCTATAAGCATTTTTCAAACAAATTTTCGTATTATTTCGTAAACTTCAATAAAATCATCCTTTGGGATTTGCCCAAAGCATTTCGCATGAGCCAATTGCGTACAAGGTCCTTTCAAGCATATTGTGTGAACGTCTAAAGCCAATTGTAGAAAAACTAATTGGACCATATCAGCGCGGCTTTAGACCTGGCAAATCTACGACGGATCAAATATTCACTCTACGACAAATCCTGGAAAAAACCCATGAAAAGCAGATCGACACCTACCACCTCTTTGTCGACTACAAAGCTGCCTTCGACTCTCCGATAAGGAATAGGCTTTATTAGGCCATGTCTGAGTTTGGTATTCCTGCAAAGCTGATTCGACTTTGCAAATGTACCTTAGACAACACCAAATCCTCGGTTAAGATTGGTAAGGATCAGTCTGAACTATTCAACACGGAAAGAGGTCTCAGGCAGGGCGATAGCCTGTCCTGTACACTATTTAATATAGTTATGGAGAAGGTGATGAGAAAGGCTGGTGTCAACATGTCTGGCACCATATTCCACAAGAGCCACACGCCACTAGCCTATGCCGATGATATAGACATCATTGGCCGAAATCTGCGGGATGTTACTGCAGTTTTCTCATCACTAGAAAAGGAGTCAGAAAAATGGGCTTAGCGGTCAACGAGGACAAAACAAAAATAATGATTTCGACTAACAAAGAGTACTCTAGATGGGGACGCACCGTGAACGTTGACAATTATTGTTTTGAAGTAGTCGACGAATTAACCTACCTCGGATCTTCCGTCAACAAGAAAAATAATGTCAGCCAAGAAATTAAACGGAGAATAGTGCTAGCCAATAGATGTTTCTACGGACTTCGGCAGCACTTTAGTAACACCACCTTATCTCGGAATACTAAGAAACAGCTATACCAGGTGCTTATCTTACCTGTTCTGTTGTATGCTGCCGAATCATGGGTGCTTACTACAACGGACATACAAAACCTGGGAGTATTCGAGAGAAAAGTACTCCGAAAAATATATGGACCTATCTGTGTCGAAGGCGAGTTTCGCCATCGGATGAACCATGAGCTGTATGAGCTTTACCACGACATCGACGTAGCTAAACGAGTCAGAATCCAACGACTTCGTGGTAGTGGTAGGCGATGTGCCATCATCTGGTAGGACTAACTGGAGAACACACGCAGAAGACCGAAGGGTGTGGAATTCTTTATTACTTCAGGCCTCAAATTTATGAACTACGTTTCGTAAATTGTAATTGGCCACTTAAGTAAGTAAGTAAATATTTCGTATGAGCATAAACAATAAGATGACAGCAATAATCGATGTTGGATTTTTGTCGGTCTGACCCCACAAAAATGATGTCTTTGCAGATTTTGGGTTAGCCAAAGTTTGAGCACGATTTTAGTATGTTAACCCATGCCGTTTTGGGCTTAAAATTTATAAGCACCTATAGCCACGTTACTAAAATAAAAATGCAAAATTTAAGAATTAAAATTTCTTTAGTTTTTTTTCTTTAGTTATAAATAAATTCACGAAAAAAAAAAATTTGTCTATAAAATTCA
The DNA here is from genome assembly GCA_964034835.1 of Muscina levida. Taxonomy (NCBI): domain Eukaryota; kingdom Metazoa; phylum Arthropoda; class Insecta; order Diptera; family Muscidae; genus Muscina; species Muscina levida. Next base: position 56,246,160 of record OZ035882.1, read on the forward strand.
AATTGTAGGGAGATATTTTCAAATAAAACACGGAATTGACAATTTTAGGTTTTATTCGGGGTTTCTCCTTTTGATTTTTAAATCTGTTGTTTCACAATAATGACAAAATCATATAAAAGTTAGTGTGAATGTTCTGCCCTAAAACAATGGTGAACATTCGCTACCGCAAATAGAACACACTCGGTTAATATTCACACGCATACAAAAACTAAGGGTTCACTATCGTTACCCCGAAGCAATTGCATTAATGCGTTTATCAAAGCTACTGTTCACACCAACCTGTTGTTTAAGAATGAGCTCTTCTGTCCAGTGCGTCTCCTTTTATACTCTTTAAAAATGTACTAAAGACCAAACAAAACAAATGTTCTAAACTGAAATAGCCGTTGATCAATCAGGACACAGCTTCTAAACAAATTGTGTGAGGATCACAACAAAAGAGCTTTTTCAACAACAGGGTGGGTATAGTGCTGTACAATGTATGATTACATGTAACCATTGTGTGGTTACTAAAACTTTATGCATTAATGAGTTCAAATGAGTTATAATGAAATAAAAAAACAATGAATGTAATGTAATGTAAATTGTACATTAATTTTGAAACTTATTCATTGAATTAAATAAAGAAGCCTCAAAAAAAATTTAATATTCTAACTGAGATACTGTACTTGACTTTTAACAAATAAAATTTTAGAAATTTAATTTAATAGACTGTTTAGTCCTTTTATCAATAAGTGCCTTAAGTGTGGTAGAAAATTCCCTGTTAAAGTGTTGCAAACAAAAAAATTCCTTAGACGTTGCCAGATAAATATACTTTTGTTTTGTGTAACAATATCGTCAAATTTCTGTTTATAATCTAAAAATTAACTCTCGTTGTGCTGTGTAATTAAAACCGTAAAATTAATTTCCAAACGCATTTGCCTTTTTATTGTCCATGGCTCTTGCTCGTTCTCTGGACCCTACCTACCCCCTCTTGAGCGAGCCCACAGGGATCCGTAACAATAACGAGAAAATTATTTTTATTTTTTTTGTTTCAACAGCCGGATTTCAAAGTTTTCTCCTCATTCCATTTAAAAATATAGGTATTTGAATGTGAATGCAGTAAGCAGCACGCATACACACCCACTCACTCGCTTCATCCGCCCCTTAAAAGGATTCAAAGAATTTTCATAATGAAACGGCTACAAAATTATATTTTCATGTTTGATTGGTTTCTTAATTAATTTGCCATAAAGCAAAGCGATTTTTAAAAGTTCTCCACATCCGTTTGTTATTTGAAGGCTGTGGCTATTGCCACGCTGGGGGCAGGGGGACATAATGAAAAAGTTTAAAAATAAACTTAAGTTATGGATTATAAATTAACTTAATATTCTTTTCATACGACTGAGAGGCGGAAGGTGCTTTTTGTTTGTCCTTTGTCACACTTACATATTGAACAACAAAATGTTTGTGAGTCGTTAGATGCCTTTAAAATAAAAACGAAAAGAAATAAAACTGTTAAGGGAAGATTTATTTTGGTATTATGAGTAGGTGGAGACAATGGGAAAAATTTGTTAGTAATGCATACTACAAAGGCTAGTGTAAGGGACTGGCTACCCAACATGAGCTCTGAATACATAAAAAAAAAACTTAATTTCCCTTTGCACCCCATGAATGAGGTATGGGATAGCTTCTCGCGTTGTTGTGAATTAACACGCATTTTATTTTTAGATTCACAACTAACGGCACCTACTTGTTTATCGACGAATGCGAACGTCACTGTTCTCTTACTAGACACGCCGATTGACTCGACACTTAATACTGCGAAGTTGCTGTCAACAACATTCGAGGGGAGCCGACAATGAAAGAACAATTTTTTTTTTTAAGATGACTGGAGCCAGTTTTGAACTTGCGATCTCCCGCATGGTAGTCGCGTGTTCTAACCACTATGCCACGGCCGGTCCCTGAATACATGGTCTTAGAAAATTGACTTGCATGGACTAGTTACATTTATTTTTAGAAAATTACAAATAAAGTTATATTTTTTAACAGTTTTATACTAAGATGGAAAAAACTTTGGTGTAGGACATAAGGACAAAAATAATAATTCTCTGACACCCCCTTCAAACAACTTTGACGGCTTTAATTCGAAAAAGTGTAATGCTTTAAAGAAGACGTGTTGAACCTCTAGTATATTAATACTAAATTCGTTTCAGGACTTTTTAAGACGATTGAGTCATGTCAGTCTGTCTGGATAGATGTTTGGTGGGCAGATAACTCAAGTAAACCTTAACTGATCCATATGAAAATTTATCAATATAAATATTTTCTAAAATATAGTTGTGGAATTCTAAATACTAGAGCCTGCCTCAAATGCATGTGCTTTACTAAAACAACAAATGACTCAATGCAGTGAGCAATGCTTGCAATGCGAGAAGCTATCCCATACCTCATTCATGGGGTGTAAAGGGAAATTAATTTTTTTTTAGTTGGTAAGTTTAGTTTAGTTTTTTAGTTGGTAAAGTAACAAACTACTTTTTTGTAAAATTCAAGTATTTTTTTTGTACAATAAATTGTACTTGTTGGTACAATAAAAGTACTTTTTGGTACATTAAATTGTACTATGTGGTGCACAAAATTGAACTCTTTGGAACAATTAAAATAATTTTTGATGCAACAAGTTGCACTTTGTTATACCATAAACTGTACCTGTTGGTACATTTATTGTACTTTTTGGTACAAGAAATTGTAGTTTTTGATACAATAAATTGTACTTTTTGGTACCTCTGTTTTTGGTAACATAAATTATACTTTCCGGTGCAAGAAATTGTACTTTTAGATACAATAAAAGTAGTTCTTGTTACACTTAACTGTACTATTTGGTACAATATAAGTACTTTTTGGTACCATAAATTATACTTTACGTTACAAGAAATTGTACTTGTTTTTACCTTAAATTGTAATTGTTTTTACGATAAACTGTGCTAGTTTGAAACATAAATTGAACTTTTTGGTATAATAAATTTGACTTTTTTTGGTACCAATTTTTTTTTCAATATTTTTGACATTTTTAATATTTTTAAATATTTTAATATTTTTAAATTTTTTAATATTTTTAATATTTTTAATATTTTTAATATTTTTAATATTTTTAATATTTTTAATATTTTTCATATTTTTAATATTTTTAATATTTTTAATGTTTTTAATATTTTTAATATTTTTAATATTTTTAATATTTTTAATATTTTTAATATTTTTAATATTTTTAATATTTTTAATATTTTTAATATTTTTAATATTTTTAATATTTTTAAAATTTTTAATATTTTTAACATTTTTAATATTATTATTATTTTTAATATTTCTAATATTTCTAATATTTTTATTATTTTTAATATTTGTAATATTTTTAAAATTTTTAATATTTTTAATATTTTTAATATTTTTAATATTATTGGGATAGTGTCTGAAGTTAAAGACAATTTTTATGTTGTACTTTTATTCCATTTATTTATTTCCGATATTTCGACTAACATCGTTAGTCATCATCATCTCAGATGTATAGACATCTTATTGACAAGTACAGACGACCAAATAGCTAGTAGTTTACAGAAGCTGTCCAAGACAGTATCATTGTAGCTGCCGATTTTTGTAAGAATTTCTGTCAATGTAAAAATATGTTTATTTATGTGTTAATTTGTAACATTTTTGTATCTTTGTGAATAATAGATAACCCTGATGATGACTAACGATGTTGTCGAAATATCGGAAATAAATAAATGGAATAAAAGTACAACATAAAAATTGTCTTTAAATTCAGACCCTATAGCCGAACCAAATCCCAATATTATAATTAAGAGGTCAACAATCAAAAATATATTTTTAATATTTTTAAAATTTTTAATATTTTTAATATTTTTAATATTTTTAATATTTTTAATATTATTAATATTTTTAATATTTTTAATATTTTTAATATTTTTATTATTTTTAATATTTTTAATATTTTTAAAATTTTTAATATTTTTAATATTTTTAATATTTTTAATATTTTTAATATTTTTAATATTATTAATATTTTTAGTATTTTCATTATTTTAATATATTTAATATTTTATATATTTTTAATATTTTAAATATTTTTAATACAGTTAATATTTTTTAATATTTTATATATTTTTAATATTTTTTATATTTTTAATATTTTTAATAGTTTTAATATTCTTAATATTTTTTAATATTTTATATATTTTAAGTATTTTTAATATTTTTAATATTTTTAATATTTAAAATACTTTAAATATTTTTAATATTTAAAATACTTTAAATATTTTTAATATTTTTAATATTTTATATATTTTTAATATTTAAAATACTTTAAATATTTTTAATTTTTTATATATTTTTAATATTTTTAATATTTTTAATATTTTTAATATTTTTAATATTTTTAATATTATTAATATTTTTAGTATTTTCATTATTTTAATATATTTAATATTTTATATATTTTTAATATTTTAAATATTTTTAATACAGTTAATATTTTTTAATATTTTATATATTTTTAATATTTTTTATATTTTTAATATTTTTAATAGTTTTAATATTCTTAATATTTTTTAATATTTTATATATTTTAAGTATTTTTAATATTTTTAATATTTTTAATATTTAAAATACTTTAAATATTTTTAATATTTAAAATACTTTAAATATTTTTAATATTTTTAATATTTTTAATATTTTATATATTTTTAATATTTAAAATACTTTAAATATTTTTAATATTTTATATATTTTTAATATTTTTTATATTTTTAATATTATTAATGTTTTTATTTTTTTCATTATTTTTAATATATTTAATATTTTTAATATTGTTAATATTTTTTTTAATATTTTCATTATTTTTAATATTTTTAATATTTTCATTATTTTTAATATTTTTAATATTTTTAATATTTTCAATATATTTAATATTTCTTATATATTTAATATTTTTAATATTTTTATATTTTGATATTTTTAATATTTTTAATATTTTTAATACTGTTAATATTTTTAATATGAAAATAATAATATTTCTCCTATTAGGAGACATTAAGTTATTGTTTAAGGTGTATGAACCCTATCGGATCCCTTATGCAGCCTGAATGATTTCTACACTGTAACCATTTCAACAATTTGAATACAAGACAGAAAGTCCTAACTAGTTTATCAATTAAAAATTGATTTAATAGTTTGAATAACTACGAGTTTAATCTTATCTATCGGAATTTTCAATAAAGCCTATGGGGAGAGGGTAATTATCAGTCTGTGCACAATGTGTAAATTTCTGTACTGATTTTATTCAAATCTTTGTATTGCTATTTTCTTACTTGCTATACAACCGACTACTGCTTATTAACAGACAGTGGCCCTTAATCAGTTTTTAGTTAGCGCAGCACATTTCTACATCTCCAGCTACAACAATCAACTGCCTCAATGAACTGCTCCCAATTTTTACTTGGCTCTTTTCGTAAGTTTTTTTTACGACTAATCTTCTTCGTTTAATCATTATGTCGTCATAGATCTAAAACAAACATTAATGAGGTTAAAACAAACCCAACAACTACAACAACAACAAAATCGCTCAGGTTAAGGTCGAATGACGCTACCGACCTTGTTCCTTTTATTAACATGGCCTAATCAGTGCCGTGGGCTAATTTGTGTTAATACTTTATGTACTATTTACTCCTCATCATCATCATCATCATTGGTTTGGTTTGCGTCTATAGCAGACATACATAATCCTGAGTCAGCCATAAATTGTAGCCATAATTAACTTTTGACCATAAAATGATAATGTCTAAATAGTAACTGTTCTGTGTTAAACTAAACACATGTCGTGTCAGAAGTGATTTGTATGCCGTCGTTGTCGTTTTCCGTCGGCATTTTTAAATCTGGGCTAAAGTAAATGACCGAAAGATTTTACTACAAAAATATGTTAATAACATAAATTGCAACATCCTACAAAATAATAGAATACACCATAGATGATGTGGCAAGTCCAGAAAATTTTAATTTTGTTTCGAATACACTGCATTGCTAAAGGCTATAGCAGCTAGTTCACAGGACATTAGCTTACAAGCTAGTTGTTTGTCATACCTAATTGTATTAAATAGAAATAACACTTATTTGCTGTAAAATTATTTGCTTAGTCATCATTACCAGTACAACCAAAACGACCTAAGCACCACAACAATAGCCCTAAAGTTTAAGGACCAAGACAACATTTCGACATTGTCGAGTACACATAAATATTTGACATGTTCAAGACAGGATACGGAAGACAACATTTTGTTGTACGCAAATAGAATACGTTAATATACCCCCGGTGATATACACATATATTTAAAACAAATTAAATTTATATTATTATTTATTTATTTTTCGCCTAATGGCAAAATTCTATTATCATATCCTGAATAAGCGTCTCCAGGGATTACGAACGCCGCACAGGTAAACACACAGCGGTGCGTGTTTCTCTGGTTTATAACACCCAAGCAGAGGAGGAATAACGCAAATTACGTGCGGAACTATGCGGAACTTAGTCTAATTAAAGAATTTTATATACAAAATATTTCTCAAGCATCTTTCATTGACTCCTAAAGGATTCTCGGCATACACTCTCGGTCTTTAGAGAAAATTTATAAGATGCTCATGATTTTGTTGCAGTATGGTTATAATGGATGAAGTCCCATAAAAAATCACTTGGCAGCATTCTTGCACAAAAAATGAAAATAAAAGAAATATTTTCATTAACGGTAGTAGCACTAACAGTTGTCTGGCAGGATGTCACGTATTTGTCATAACAATAAGATGATAAAAAAACGGGAAGCCGTTTAACATTTATAAAATTTACGGATGATTTTGTACAGTAGGGGATAAAGTTATGTTATAAATTAGATGGAAATAAACTTTTAATATGTTGAATATATTTTTAATATTTGAAATATAAATATGTTTTTCATTGTTCGGTTTGAGATCTATTCTATTATTACTAATAGAATTTGTTTTTACAAGAGTTGTGTGAAATGGATTATGTTGACAGCTGGCAGGGCAGAGAGCTATTTCGATGGTTGCCAAACCATCATCATCAGTGCCGTATGCTTTGCCTTCTCCACTCATTATCACAACCTTAAGTGTTAAAAGCTTCACACAGTCAATGTGAAGCTCACACACACCGGTGCGAAAATGGTATCAACGAAGACAACGTCAACATAATCCACACAAGCTCTTTTTTAATAATATTACAAAATTTAAAGTAAAAAAAGCAAAACCAAAAAAAAATATTTAAAATATTAAATATACTATAATGGACACATGCATAGGCAAGGGCTATGCTGGCATGTTGTGCGTTTCGAGGTTGCTGTTTTCGCACCGTTGGGAAAAGTTCTCATTAGCTTTGAGGTGCTTTCTTCTTTATATGCCTTACCTGTCAACATAATACATTTCACAACTCTTAAATAAAAACCTATTGGCAATAATAAATAATTGTCAATAGAACTGATCTTAAACCGAACTATGACAACGTCATCAATATTAAATATATTGAAAATATTACAAATTTTAGAAATATTAAAAAAACTTAAATAATATTAAAAATACTAAAAATATTAAAAACATTAAAGAATATTAAATATATTGAAAATATTACAAATTTTAGAAATATTAAAAAACTTAAATAATGTTAAAAATATTAAAAACATTAAAGAATATAAAAAATATTAAAAATAATAAAAATATTAACAATATTAAAAATATTAAAAATATTAAAGATATTAAAAATATTGAAAATATTAAAAATATTAAAGATATTAAAAATAATAAATATATTAAAAATATTTAATATATTAAAAAGACTCAAAATATTAAAAATAATGATGTGTTTTCATATTAAAAGTATTAAAAATTTTACATATATTAAATACTAGTGGGCCCGGCAATGCTTCGCTATTGCATATTATTTTAAAAAAAATGTGCGTAAATGTGGGCGTGGTCGAAAAAAAGTACCCTATAAGTCATGCCAGAGTCCCAGTTTAATGTTGTGAAAATTTCAGGAAGATCGGTCCAGTGGTTTGGTCTCCTATAAGGTACAAACAAACAAATAAATAAACAAACACACATTCCATTTTATATGTATATAGATATTGAAAATATTAAAATTTTTAGAAATATTAAAAAACTTAAATAATGATATAAATACTAAAAATATTGAAAATATTAAAAATTTCAAAGATATTAAAAATATTAATATATATATTTAATAAAATTAAAAATTTTAGATATATTGAAATTGTTAGAAATATTAAAAAAATTAAAAATACTAGAAATCTAAAAAATACCAAAAATATTAAAAATATTGAAAATATTAAAAATATTAAAAATATTAATAATATTAAAAAATTTATAAATATTAAAAATAATTAAAATATTAAAAATATTAAAAAATTTATAAATATTAGAAATGTTAAAAATATTAAAAATGTTAAAAATATTAAAAATATCACAAATATTAAAAATATTAAAAATATAAAAATATTAAAAAAAATACTTACTTAATTTTCCTTTGCACCCCATGAATGAGGTATGGGATAGCTTCTCGCGTTGTTGTGAATTAACACGCTTTCTATTTTTAGATTCACAACTAACGGCACCTACTTGTTTATCGACGAATGCGAACGTCACTGTTTGGGAAGCTCTTACTAGACACGCCGATTGAATCGACGCTTAATACTGCGAAGTTGCTGTCAACAACATTCGAGGGGAGCCGACAATGAAAGAAATTTTTTTTTTCTTTTAAGATGACTGGAGCCAGGTTTGAACCTGCGATCTCCCGCATGGTAGTCGTGCGTTCTAACCACTATGCCACGGCCCGTATGTTAAATTAAAAAATGTTAGAAATTTTAGAAATATTAAATATTATGAAATATTCCTACTGACTCCTAAAAGAAGTCGGATCTCAGTTTAATATTTTATTTTATTTTGTTTTACAATTGAAAATATGCCCCGAAAATATCCCCGAAATATTTGCGACCTCAAGCCGAATTAACAATTTACAAAATATTAAAAAACTTAAAAATATATTTTTTTTGCGGGTTTAGTAGGGAAATTGCGTAACGCATTCGCGACAGTTGTCACCATAGCGTTATATCGGACTCACCAATATGGTATACCGACTAAAACCCCGTTCTGTCTTCTCTACGGGAAGTATTCCACCTCTTAACCGCTTACGCATTACTTCAAGGTGGTTCCCATGTGGCCCTGTATACCAACGTCCTCAATTGACCTCGGTTCAGGCCCCCGCTTTGTTCGCACTGCACCTCAGGAACTGCGGCGTCCAGATCGATTTTCTTGCTCCTCAAAGGATCTGCTCAGTGTATTTTGCTACCAAAGTCCAATTTTCTCCACTGGCTGTCATAACATTAAAAATTTAAAATAAAAATTAAACATTTAAAATAATAAGCTGATATTGTTCGCACCTCGTCTGACAGTTGCCGACGATGAGCCAGCCAAAAATGTATGCTCTGCGTCATCTACAACCTCATCTGTTGCGGACATACATCTGTTACGTATCCGTGTTAGGTAGTAGTTTACCTCTTCGCATCGTCGATCTAACCAAATTTTTATGTTCGTTATAAACCTTGCCGTCCACCTTCCGTGACTTTCGTTGTTTCACTGTTCCTGCCACGATATTATAGTCTGGTCTCTTATTGCTATCACAGGGTTGCCGGCTACTTTTATTAAGTATAATGCTCGTCATTTTCTTGCTAACAGATCAATTGGAATCGTGCCTGCTATTACCAGTATAGCGGCTGCTGATACTGTGCGATATGCCGAACAGATTCGTAAAGCAGCTGTCCTCTGCCCATTCAAAATAGACTGTGCCCTCTTTTTTATTTTAACGCCTTCGGCCCATATTTCACATCCATAGAGAACATGATGCTGTTCGCGGCCTTTATCAGTAGTTTGAGCTTGTTCTGCAGTAGTCAGTCCTCCTATGTTTGCCATTAGACGGCTTAGTTGCGCTGTTGTTCTTCCGGTTTTGTCGGCCACATGCTGTATTTGGACTGTGTATGTGAGTTTAGGATTCAGTCTTTATCCCAGATATTTCACCGATCTCTGGGTCGTGATTGTAATATCTCCGATATTCACATCCAACTCTACGGTGATGTCACGCCGCGTGAGAAAAATTATTTCAGTTTTCTGCATTGCCAATTGTAAACCATGAGTATCAAGCCAAGTTTTCGCTCTCATAATAACTTGTCTCAGCTTACGTTGTGCATCGTCCGTGTTTCGAGCCGTGATAACGGCTGCAATGTCATCGGCATATCCTACTAAAATCGCGCCCTCAGGCATTTGAGGGTGGTTGAAGTTTGCTACCGTTTAACTTTACTGTCCGTGGCTTCTAAAAAGTAAAAATTTAGACACTTATGGTATAACATACATCGAGCTCCCCTTCATTTCACTATTCTAGTGTTAAGTTTGGTATAGTGCCCTCATAGTGTCAGGTTGTCTAAATGTAGAGGTCTAACCTTCGTTCGCCACATTCAGTTAATATTTAAAAAATATTAAAAGTATTATAATATTAAAAATATGAAAATAATAAAAAAATAAAAATTCAGTAATGTTAAAAATAATACACATTTTTATATTTTTTATACAAGTATTTGCAAAAGTTCGTACTTTTAGCATTTGGTAACTTATCCAAAATTATTTTTTTTGTCTCAGTTAGCGATTTCGATGTCGCCTCGCGCCAATTCCATTTGTAAACCTCCCATAATGGAAAAATGCACTTTGCGTTATGTGAGAAATCATTTTTCTCTTGTTTCTAATGGTTGTGGTAAATGTCTTAAAAATTTCCGGCTCAGAACATTTTCCATTGTCAGTAGTGATATGTAAACATTGCACACCAATCTATACATATGTGTATATTTATATTATATTGACACATAGTATACACAGATGTATAAGCAGGGCATTCATATATGTATGTATGTACATACTTGCTTCAAAATCACATGAGCGCACATACTATTGTATATAAACAAATATATGTGCAGCCACTATATAATCTTGAGTTAATGTGATACATACCTTTTGCTCAAAGTATTTGCTATTGAATCCCAAAATCACTTTACACTCAGCCGTAAACAGCAGTGATTTGTTTACAATCAACTCCTAAACTTTTTATGAATCCCACAATCCCATTCTGGGTGTTTCATGGGTTAAGGGGCAACGACTAGCAACCAAATCGAAAAAGTTTTCAGTTTAATTAAATGGAGAAAGCAAAAAAAAAAAACAAATCGAAATAGTAAGTTGAAATACATTTGTTAATGAAACCCATAAAATCGTAAATTGTTTATAATAGAAAATATACAAAAAACAGCAAATAAAATTATACAAAAAAAACCTATAGAATGGCACAGTGAGGGCACATCAAATATGATTTCATTCAAAATTTGGGGCAATCAAATGTCGAAATGAAATGATTTACGCTTGAGTTAAATGTCATTTATTATTTATGTTATCAGATACATGAGAATGAGCCCACACACAGATATCAAGTCAATAAACCAATAAATTCTTCGAGGATATATGTAATTATGGAAAGCACCACCACCACCTACCACCCTTCTAGCACAATACCTGCCCCGCTACCAGCGTCGTCAACCACTGACAGCTACGCACATTTATGCATTATTCATCATCAATAGCTGACCTACGAATATTTGTGGAAAACCTAAAAGGTAAGTCAACGACAACAAATTTGTAAATATGTATAAACGAAAATAACAACAAAAACAAAAAAATGTAATAAATAAACAAAAACAAAAAAACCTTAGCAAGGTTGTAAATAATCCAATATTAGTGTGTTTAATAGTGTATTGTATTATGGCATAAGTAGAATTATTATCTACTACAAGTGTAGTGCGCAGTAGTAACATTTTTATACAGGTGGCCGAAAATGTAATCGTACTGGCAAACTACGAGTATTACTGAGTGGCTCACGATACATTACATACTTTTCACTTTGCAAAATTGAAAATTTATAAATTTTTGGTATGATAATGAGAAAAGCTACAGTCAAGTCGGACGAAAACTGCGGGATGTGACTGCAGCCTTCTCAGAGGTATACAGAAGGAATCAGTAAAAATTGGTCTAATGGTGAATGGAGACAGAACAAAGTTATAAGTTTCAACGGCCAAAGAATCAACTCGTATGTGAAGCTGCGTGAACGTTGACAACTATAATTTCGAAGTGGTTGATCATTTATTGTACCTCGGCACCGCCATCAATAAAACAACTAACGTCAGCTTAAAAATCCGTAGAAGAACCCTGCTTGCTAATAGATGTTATTGCGGATTAAGCAAGCCATTTAATGACATAGTCCTCTCTCGGCAAACAAAAATCTTACAGTATAAGTCCTATGATTAGTCCCTGGTGGGTAGGGACCGGTTTTAGTTTTAACTCAAACATATGGAGGGGAAACGTCACTTTATCATGGCTTTGTCATTGGAGGCGTGAATTAACACCCTACGCTACTTTTGCAAGATAAATAAACTGACCAAATTCAAACATCCTCCGGTTGTCCGTTTGGAAGTTATGGAAGAAATATTAATTTTCCAAAAATAGGTAATTTTGTATGGGAGGTACCAGAAGGGGTGGGGCTATTCAGCCCATTTACAATCCCATAAGTTCGTTTTGAAAAATATTGATACTGGTAAATTTTCATACCGATCCGTTAAGGTTTACTCGAGTTATCCTGCTGACCAGCCATCCAGCCATCCAGCCAGCCAGCCAGACAGACGGACATAGCTCATTCTTCTTAAAAAGTTCTGAAACGAATTTGGTCTTAAGATACTTGGGGTCTAACTCGTCTCCTTAAATGCGTTACACTTTTTTTCGTATCAAATAATATATACCCTCATCCCTAAGGGTGATGGTATAAAAATATATGAATTCTATCAAACACTGCCTTTGAAAAAGTACAACGCCGGAGGAATCTTTAATGGCAGCAACAGCAGAAATTTATCTATCAGTATCCGCACATAGAAAAGTATACCAAGCACATCAGTCTTTTGTGCTCCGTAAAAAGTTCGTCACAACAAGCTTAGATGACAGCTCTTTCACCTGATCCATCCATCGAAGTGTTGGTCGCCCCCTCCTGCGCCGCCCATCGACTTTATTGCCGAAGACTTGTCGAGCCGCTATGCTAGCGCATTCGGTCTATTTCAACGCGCATGACTACGTCGATGTCGTTGTACAGCACATGATTCATTCGACGACGGTACTCGCCGATAACGATGATGGGTCCAAATATTTTGCGAACTATTTTCATCTCAAAAACTCCCAGGATTCTGCTCTGTAGAGTAAGACAGGCAGGATCAGTGTCTGGTAGAGTTGGATCTTCGTTCGTCGAGAGAGTGCTTTTTTATTTAAACGCTTGCTCAGCACATAATAGCAGAGGTTTGCGTTTTATACTCGTCTCTTGATTTCCAGGCTGACATTATTATTTTTGTTTATGGCGAAGCCGAGGTAGACAAAATTAGCTACCACTGCAAAGTTATAGTTCCCAACGTTCACGCAGCGCCCCAAACGAGTGGACTTTTTGTTGAAACAAATAACCTAGTTTTGTCATCATTAATCACTAGACCGCAGTAACATCCCGCAGTCCTTGGCCAATGATATCTATATCATAGGCAGCATGTGGCTTTTGTTAAATTTGGTGCCAGTCTTGTTTACTGCTGCCTTCCGCATGATCATCTCCATTATGACGTTAAAGAAGTCGCATGACAGACTATCGCCTTGTCTGAAGCCTCGCTTGGTAGAAAATGGCTCTGTTAAATTTTGTGCCTATTTTCACTGAAGACTTCGTGTCACTCAGTGTCATCCCGCAAAGTCGTATCAGCTCCGCGGTGATACCAAACTCAGCCATAGCATCTAATAGTTTCTTTTGTATCGGACTATCGAATGCAGCTTTGAAGTCGATAAACAGATGGTAGCTGTCGATCTACATTTCTTGGGTCTTTTCTAGGATTTGTCGTAGTGTGAATATCTGGTCGGTCGTGGATTTACCAGATCTAAAGCCACACTGATAAGGTCCAATCAGGTTCGCTAAAATTGACTTTAATCCTTCACACAACACACTAGACAGGACCTTGTATGTGATGGGTAAAAGGCTGATCCTTTGATAATTGGTACACACACTTGGGTCGCCTTTTTTAAGCACTAGGCATAAAACACTCAGTTTCCAATCATCGGGCATGCACTCCTTGAGCCAAATCGTGTTTATGAGCTGGTGCATGCACGTTGCCAGTTCATCGCGGCCTGACTTTAAAAAGCTCTGCCGGCATTCCATCGGCTCCCGCAGCTTTATTTTTTTTAAGACGTGCAATTGCCATGCTCGAGTGTGGACAGTCTACTCCATCGTCGATGATTGGTGTGATTTCGTCACTTATGCTGCCTTCGGGTACGAGTAGAGATCGAAAGTGTTCCCTCTATATTTGCAGCACACTGTGAATGTCAGTAACCAGATTTCCGTCTCCGTCCTTACAGCTGGGGATCCCTAGTCCAAAACCTTTGCTTTTAAACTTTTGGCGGAACTTTAGGGCTTCACTCCTATCCCTGTAATTTTCGAAATCCTGTTTTTCTCTTTTCTTCCATAGACGCTTTTTCGGCCTGAAGAGGCTCCGTCCGTCACTGCCTGCGTTGCCATTGGCTGCAGTTTTGCCCTGTATGCAGGGTCCTTATCTTCAGACATTTCGCGACAGTCCTGATCGTACTAGGGCTTGTGTGAGCGTGGTTTTGCATAATCCTGTCGTTACGGCAGTGATCATAAAATTTGCAATACGCCGCCACTGGGTGTCGGGAACATCAGAATTAGGGGGGTTGATCTGAACTAATTGAGAGAGTTGTTTGGAGTAGGCATTGACTACCTCGGTGGGATGCAGCTTTGTGATGTCTAGCTTCCTTTGTGTTTGTGATGTCCAGGTTCTTGTTTTTTTTGTCATAATAATTTACCGGGACCGGCCGTGGCATACTGGTTAGAACACGCGACTACCATGAGGGAGATCGCAGGTTCAAACCTGGCTCCAGTCATCTTAAAAAAAAAAAAATTTCTTTCATTGTCGGCTCCCCTCGAATGTTGTTGACAGCAACTTCGCAGTATCAATCGTCGTGTCTAGTAAGAGCTTCTCAAAAAGTGACGTTCGCATTCGTCGATAAACAAGTAGGTGCCGTTAGTTGTGAATCTAAAAAATAGAAAGCGTGTTAATTCACAACAACGCGAGAAGCTATCCCATACCTCATTCATGGGGTGCAAAGGGAAATTAAGTTAAGTAAGTAATTTTTTTTTAAGAGAGTGGCTTATTAGGCCATCATTATTAGGCTTGGGGACCTCCAAATAGAGATTCTTGTGATTCCCAGGTTAATAACAATCTATAGGAATACTTTATATCAGTCAAGTTGACACTTCCTTAACACTTTTAAAACAGTTTGGTGACACGTCCCTTTTTCGCCAATCTCTCAACAGATACTTTAGACAATTGGCACCCCATTTCCCTTAGGGTAGATACTGGTTCTACCTGACTTGATATATGGTGCAGAATCCTGGGTTATGACACAAGTGGATAAATCTGTTATGGCAGTATTGCAGAGAGAAATACTACGCACTATATTTAGCAGCTATTGCTAGACTTGCAGATGGAAACCGCAGCTATGGCAGGGACCAGACTATTATCCTTTAACCATTCTCCTTTTAATTATTTTCATACATTTGTACGAAAACTTCAATTGCACACTGTTTGCATACACACATATGTGAGCACATAACTGTTTGCATTTGTCTCTAGTTACAATTGTTAATGATAATTGTCTCCATATGGACATACACATATGTAAACATACACATTCATATTTATTCACACACACACACACGCATGCATTCATATTTAAATGTTTAAGAATGTAAAAACATTTGTACTAACTTGTATATATGTATATGATGTATATGAAATAGGTCATTAAGTCCATTGGCAAAAGGTTACGGGTGTGAAAGGGCATTAAACGTTGTTTTGAGCTAAATACGGACTATAATTAAAATTCCGATACCCATCGCACTGCATTGTGTCCCGCCAAGGACATTTCATGTTGTCCCGTGCACTACTAATTTTGATGGATGACTATTTAAAACGTCATAATGAAAAACAAAGTGCTGGATGTTGGTGTTGTTGTTTAATCTAAAACCTTAGGGAATATATGTGGGTCATTTATAAATAATTAAAATGTAGCTTTTATATTAATAACTGGGAGACGGGGGAGAGCTAGAGACATTGTGGGAGAGAGAGAGAAAGAGGGAGAGCTGCAAACGACAGCACTGCAAAATACATTACTTTTATATAGTTTGGTGTGGAGATTTTTTAACTGATCATGATGTTAGGTTGACTGTTGACTGGAACTTTATAGCAAGTTTTACTAATTTGAGGTTGCTAATTTTAAAACTAGTCTTCAGGCAAACAGCAGCAAACACAGATACACACACATACTAAAGTAGTAAGGTAATTATCTTCGGCCGAAGCTGAGTTACCCTTCACCATTTGTTAAATTGGTGATAACATTGGTTATTTGCACTACAGCCATATTTCATTAAACTTTGTACCGCCAAAAGATAGGAGTTTCTATGAGCGTTAGACGTTACTTTAGCCTCTCACATCCTTCTTTAGTCAATAATTTTTTACTAAAATGTCAAATACTGAGTATGAATTATTAATACATATGATATGAGTATATTGTTATGCACTTTTTTAAACCTCAAAAAGGCCTTTTTGTCCGATAATTCTCATTTCAGAACATAACCTCCGCTTAGAGGACAGAAGCTTCTATACCAAATTTCATTGAGAAATTGAGGGGACAAACAGAAGATAACCTCCAAAAATACGGATGTTGTATGAGATGTGGGAGTACTTTTGTCCGATCTTGTTCATCTTAACCTCCATTTTGAGGATAGAAACATGCACTCCAAATATCAACTCGATAGCTCCTTAACTACGGCTGTAATCGCGGGGACAGACCCAAAAAGGGAGAGTTGGTATGAGACGTGAGTGTAGTTTTTAACCGTTCTTGCTGATCTTAGATAGACAGCTCTTAAACTAAAAGGAAATTACCGTAGGTTATAATTTTTTTTTTTTAGGCGTGGCAAAACTTTTTTCAGAGCTAGGGAGATAAAATTTCATACACAGATAGTACTCGGCAAGACGAATCTGAATATGAGGACGACTTTTTAATTTTTGACCCTATGGGCGGATTAGGCGTGGCAAAACATATTTTTAGAGTTAGGGAGATACAATTTGATACAATGGTAGTGCTCGGCAAAATGAATCTGAATATGTAAATGGAATTTTAATTTTGGGTCAGTGGGAGGAGGGGATTTGGCAAAAATAAAAAACTTAATTTTTCTTTACACCTCATGAATGAGGTATGGGTTAGCTTCTCACGTTGTTGTGATTTAACACGCTTCCTATTTTCAGATTCACAACTAAAGGCATCTACTTGTTTAGCAAACGTCACTGTTTGAGGTTCTATTTACTAGACATGCCGATTGACTCGACAATGCGAAGTTGCTGTCGACAACATCGAGGAGGCCGGCAATAAAAGAAAAATGTACATGATTGGAGGCGGGAATCGAATCCGGGATCTCCCACATGGTAGTCGGTGGTGGTCTAACTACTTTGCCACGGCCGGTCCTATAAAGATAATACTCAAAAAATACAATTTATCGTACCAAAAAGTACATTTATTGTACTAAAAATACAATTTATTGTACAAGAAGTATATTTTTTGTACTAAAAAGCACAATCATTGTATAAAAAAGTACAATTTATAGAACCAAAAAGTAATATTTTTGTACAAAAACTACATTTATTGTATCAAGGAGTTCATTTATGGTATCACAAAGTACTTCATTGGCACCAAAAAGTACTTAAAATTACAATTCATTGTATTAAAATGTACTTTTATTGTACACAAAATGGACAAATAATTGTAGTGCAGAGTACCTTTATTGTACCAAAACATACTTTAAAAATACTTAAAGTACTTTTATTGTATGCAATTAAAGTACTTTTATTGTGCCAAAAAGTTCTTTCATTGTGGCAAAAATTATTTTTATTACTTCAAATAGTACTTTTATTTTTTTCAAAAAGTACTGGCAATAATTCGTCAGAAAAAGTATGTATATGACAAAACAAACTCATGTACACGATGCTGACACATTACGATCGGAAATATTGACAATGATGTCTGTAGTGTAAATGAGCCTTTATAGTACTGGGCCATGCAGACATGAATATACCGAAAAAATATTTATTTTTTTGGTCATCGGGAATATGAAGGCGAACATTTTATTTCCGATCGGTGCACAGAAGGGAACGTGGAAAAGTGTTTTTTAAAACTATAGGAGGTAATATTTGCATACAGGTAGTAATTATTTGGAGCTGAATTTGCAGACGGATTTTTTAACTTCGGTTAGTGAGAAGTTTTTTCTTTTTTTGAATTTTTATATTTTTATATTTTTATATTTTTATATTTTTATATTTTTATATTTTTATATTTTTATATTTTTATATTATTATATTTTTATATTTTTATATTTTTATATTTTTATATTTTTATATTTTTATATTTTTATATTTTTATATTTTTATATTTTTATATTTTTATATTTTTATATTTTTATATTTTTATATTTTTATATTTTTATATTTTTATATTTTTATATTTTTATATTTTTATATTTTTATATTTTTATATTTTTATATTTTTATATTTTTATATTTTTATATTTTTATATTTTTATATTTTTATATTTTTATATTTTTATATTTTTATATTTTTATATTTTTATATTTTTATATTTTTATATTTTTATATTATATTAATTTAAGTTAGTGTATCGAAATGATACCACAAATTCGGCTCAAGATCAGAAAAGTATTTTTATTTATTGTTTGATATTTTTGGTCAAATTCAGTGTGTCACGCACTAGGATGACGCGTTTCGAACTCCATGACGAGTTCATCTTCAGACCCCTTTGTGACGAACTGATGCACAATGGTACAACATCAGCTGTATATATATCTACAATTATGTCAAACATATGCATGTGAATATTTTATATTTTTATAATTTTTATATTTTTATATTTTTATATTTTTATATTTTTATATTTTTATATTTTTATATTTTTATATTTTTATATTTTTATATTTTTATATTTTTATATTTTTATATTTTTATATTTTTATATTTTTATATTTTTATATTTTTATATTTTTATATTTTTATATTTTTATATTTTTATATTTTTATATTTTTATATTTTTATATTTTTATATTTTTATATTTTTATATTTTTATATTTTTATATTTTTATATTTTTATATTTTTATATTTTTATATTTTTATATTTTTATATTTTTATATTTTTATATTTTTATATTTTTATATTTTTATATTTTTATATTTTTATATTTTTATATTTTTATATTTTTATATTTTTATATTTTTATATTTTTATATTTTTATATTTTTATATTTTTATATTTTTATATTTTTATATTTTTATATTTTTATATTTTTATATTTTTATATTTTTATAAAGTGCGTTATTCGTTGGGATCCTTTATACAAAAAATTTGTATTTATCATGAAATTTCATACTGAAAAATGCAATAGTTTCATTTTAAAAATTTCCTTCTTTTTTTACTCTTTCCGTATGGACAGTTGTTTTAATGGACTAGTTTTGTATATCAGAGTATTTTCCCCGACATCTTCCTTTCAATATTGGAAATGGTCTGCACCGACTTTTATATGCCTTAGTCGATAATGTAAAAGTTATTCGCAATTCGTTGAACTTATGTTTCAACTAAAAGTCAATGAACTTCGATTTTCAGCTTAAATTGGCACAATTGCTGCAACATTTCCATAGACTCCTACGCATTGTGGGTCACTGTGATGTCTCATAAAAACTGACAACAAAACTATTAGGAAATGAACATGGAAATTGTAATAAAAAAATATTAATATACATAAATATAAACAAGCACGCACGCATGCACGCACCTGATCTGCTCGTGTAAGTTCGATAACAATCTTTAAGATAGCGTGGGCAGGAATTTTCCGTTTTGCTTATGTTTTTCCAGGTAAAATGACTCTTTCCGCCTGAAAATGAAAGTGGAAGTGCGTGAAGTGTTACAATAAAATAGCCTTAACCCCCTCACCCCCCCCTTCAGTTTTCTTAGCAATAGCAATTTCCGGAAAATGTAAATATCTATTCGAATGAAGCTGGATTTTTTTTCTTTTGTTGCTGTGTAAGAAGTTGCAATACTTGAGTTGTAATAAATAAATACCAAAAAAAAAAGACTTAAATGTTGTGGAAATTTTAATATCCTGTAAACATGTAATGTCAGTTGTTAGACACAGGGATTAGGTTAAATCTAGCGTGAACAAATGTATGTTGAATATTACAAGGATGGCAATAAGCGAAGACGAAGAGGTTGTAGTCAAATTTTCGAAGAATTTTTTTTAAATAAATGGAAGTGTCAAAAAACAACCACCTCTCTATAAAAATTGGTAATAATATACATATTATAAAAACTAAATAATAACAAATTATGATAAATACAAATGTATTGTTGACATCAAATTATTTTTAACTAAGAATATCTTTGCGCAATAGATATATTGAGCACGGTTCTTAATCCCTAAATGGACCTTTTCACTCGTTTCAGTTTTAATCGCAACTTTAAATCGCAATAAAAGCACTAAACTATTAGTCGAATCAGTTAGCACTTTTTTTAACGATCCTAAATATAATTCTCTTGAAATTACATGTGGAGATCGGATGTACATTTCCCATGGGTCTTCAAGGAGAAATTTCAATTTAAAAATGAATAAAGACCCCAAGGACTTCCTCACTTATCGTAGGGTTACAGATGATATTTGCGCTCCGACGTTTGCGGTATAATTAGTACAACATTTTTTAGCTCATTGATTTGGGACTCAATTCTAAGAACTACACGTGAAAGTAGCCCCAAAAAGAAGAATTTCTGCTTCATTCGTTTTGTCAAGTTACATGCCATAATAATTTAATATCGATTTGAAGTTAGTAAGTATCGTATAGGGGAATTTGTTACGTTTTCGGCTCTTTTGTTTAATATAACTCGAGAACCACTAGTCCGATTTGGCTGAAACAAACTTAAAAAAATTAAGTTTTATTATTTAATCCGTTCATATAACGTTTCCCTACATTCATCAAATGATTTTGATCTGGGTTAATTTTGTAGCAGTTACAATAAAACTGTTGTACTCAGTATCGTATGATTTACGTGGAATATTACTTATGATAATCATAAGCCACCATATAACAATATAACAAAAGAGCCTAAAATAAAACATGACAAATTCCACTAACTTCAAATCGATATTAAATTATTATGCCATGTAACTTGACAAAACGAATGATGCAGAACTTCTTCTTTTTGGGCCTCCTTTCACGTGCTGTTCTCAAAATTGAGTCCTAAAATCATGTGTTGTACTGTGATATTTTTCACATCATTATTCTCTCGAAGACTCTCAGATTCAAAATTGACAATTTTCATTTAGGCACAAAGTCTTTATAGACACTTTGTCTACAGACAAAAGGTTTAAAGTATGGTGAATTTGCTATCACGTGATTTTTGTAGGGTATTTTCAATTTGTTCTTCTATATGTAACGCCCATAAGAAGGAATCACGCCAAGCCGTAGTTTAAGAGATATGCAAGCTTCTAACCTCTAAATGGAGGTAAGGTTCTAAGAGCCATACAAACTTCTCCTTGGTGTGTTCGTCTATCTGTCAACGCCATTACGAAAGATCGTGCTGAAATTTGGTACAAAATCTTCGATACTCTTAGCGGAGGTTAAGTTCTTTAGAGGATGAAGATCGGACAAAAACTCCCCCCACCTCCGATGTAAACTGTCCCTTTTTGGGGGTCTTTTCTTGCAATTGAAACCTTAATTAAAGAACTATTGAGCGGAAATTTAATATACATGCATCTTTCCCCTAAGCGAAGTTTAAGTTATGAGTTGATCAAAATCGGACCAACATAGCTCCCACCTCTTATACACACTTCCTCATTTTGGGGGGCTGTCCCCGCGATTACAGCCGATACATAGCTAATGAGTTATCGGGTTAAAATTAAGTATGGAAAGCTTCCATCCTTTAAGGGGAGCTTTACTTCTAAGATGACAAAGATTGGACAAAAACTATTCCTACCTCCTATACAAACTCCCCCTTCTTGGGCTTGTCCGTCTGTTTATTTTCCCAGATTAGAGGCGTATGTAAAGAGATATTGAGCTGATATTTAATATGCACCCTTCTATCCTCTGCGCAGGGGTTAAGATCTGAGATTAGCAAGATCGAACAAACACTATTTCTACCTCCCGTACAAACACCCTCTTTTTGGGTGTGTCCGTCTGTCTGTCTCCCCAATTCCAGCCGTAGTTTAAAAGCAATCAAACTGAAATTTGGTATTAGAGCTTCTTTTCTATATGGACATGTTAAGTTCTAAGATGAGCAAGATCGGACAAAAACTACTTCCAACACCGTTACATACACTCTCTTTTTTGGGTGTATATCTGTCTTTCCCGCGATTACAACCGTTGTTTAAGAGCTATCGAACTGAAATTTGGTATACAAGCTTCCCTTCTGTACGCAGAGGTTAAGTTTTCAAAAGGTGAAGATCGATCAAACTTTTCACCAACTTTTCATACAAACCCCAGTTTTAGGGGGGTGTCCGCCAGTCTGTTTTCCAAATAACAGCCACAGTTTAAGAGCTATCGCACAGAAATTTGGTATACAAGCTTTCCTTCTTTAAGTGGAGGTTAGCTTCTGAGATGAGCAAGATCCGATAAAAACTACTTCCACCTCCCTTAAACTCATCATCTTTTTGGGGGTGTCCATCTGTCTTTCCCTTGATTACAGCCGTTGTTTAGGAGCTATGAAGGTAAAATTAAGTATTCTAGCATCTATCATCTAAGTGGAGGATAAGTTTTAAGAAGATAAAGATCTTCTCCAACTTCACATACAAAACCCATTTTTAGGGGGGTGTCCGTCAGTCTGTTTCCCAAATAATAGCTGTAGCTTGGTATACAAGCTTCTCTTCTGTAAGCGGAGGTCAGCTTCTAAGATGAGCAAGATTGAACAAAAACTACTCCCACCCCCCAAACAAACTCACCCTTTTTGGGGGTGTCCGTCTATCTTTGCCCAAGATTATAGCTGTAGTTGAGAAGCTATCGCTATTAAATTTGACTTGTAAGTTTCTATACTCTTTGCGGAGGTTAAGCTGCTCTAAGATAAGCAAGATCGGACAGTAACTACTTCCATCTCCCTTACACACACCATCTTTTTGGGGGTGTCCGCCTGTCTGTCCCCGCTATTACAGCTTTAGTTTAAGAGCTATGGAACTGAAATTCTCTTCTGTATGCGGAGTTTATTTTCTAAGATGAGCAAGATCGGACAATACTACTCCCACTTTCCATACAAGAAACACATGTTCCACCGATTACAGCTTTAGTTTAAGAGCTCCAACCAGAGGTCAACTTCTAAGAATAACAAGTACAAATTATCTCTTTTTGGGAGGTATCCGTCTGTTTGTCTCTCGAATACAGCCGTAGTTTAAAAGCTATCGAAGTAAAATTTTTTATGAAGCTTCTATCATCTAAGCGTAGGTTAAGATCCAAGACGACCAAGATCGGACCAAAACTATTTCCACCTCTAGTACAAAAACCCCCCTTTTTAAGGGTGTCCGTCTGTCTGTCCCAGCTATTACAGCTATTTAGTTCTTAAAAAATCAAGAGCGGACAAAAACATATCGATAGCATTGTCGATAGCAACTTCGCAGTATAAGTGTCGAGTCAATCGGCATGTCTAGCAAAAAGCTTCTCAAACAGTGACGTTCGCATTCTTCGACAAACAGTAGGTGCCGTTTGTTGTGAATCTAAAAATAGAAAGCGTGTTAATTCACAACAACCCGAGAAGCTTTCCGATACCTCAGTCATGGGATGTAAAGGGAAATTAAGTTTTTTTAAGTTGAGTTTTGACTCACTGTGGGTTTTAACAGATTTTTTTCAAATATTCATAAAGACACTTTACCTACAAACAAAACAAATAAATATAGTACTTTTACTATAGTAAAGTCATTTCGTATAAATTGTAATTTAAGTCAAGTTTTTAAAGGGAATTTTTTGTATATTTTATTTATTTTTTATATACCTTTTGTACAAGAATATTATTCTCATAGAAATTTCACATATAATAGTTTATGTTAACATGTATTCTATTATGTATTAGTAAATTGAATTCAGCTTGAATGCAACATTACTCAAATTTCCCAGTTACTTTAACTTTACATCACAATTTCCACTTTCAATTGGGATATCCTTAAAGAGAAATACTTGTAATAAAAAAATTTTTGTTTTTGTATCCAAAGACACATTCTTGCCGCCTAATTCCCTCGTCACAACAGAAGCCGTAACATATTACTTGGCTGACAGTGTGCGCGTATATACTTAATGCCATGTATTAAGTATATGTATTATTTCGTAGTTATTATACATAATCTGTTCTAAGTGGTGAACTTTTGCAGATGTGAAAAATCTTAACAAAAGCAGGATTATTTTCATTTCGTTACGTTAACATTTTATGTGCTGTATCGTGTTTTCTCATGTTTTTTTTTTTTGGAAACTCATCTTGTTACCGGTTTTATGTTACATCCCTTGGTGTATTTCTAAAGCTGCTGCCAGGAGTATAATAATCCTACCATGTAATGAAATACAAATATTTCTCTTATGAAAGTTAGCCGCTGATGCACAGTGCTCTGTGTATCATAGAAAATTAGTGATTAAAAAAATTGTATATAAAACTTAAATTTATTTAATCGTATAGTAACACTTCAATTAAACAAAATATCAAGGATATTTTAGAAGTTAACTTATTTTTAAGGCTCTAGAGCGGTTCAAGAATTAATATTGTTTTCGGCGTATAGAAGAGACAAAAACCATTGTTTTTGATGATGTAACATAAAAGAGTGTTACCAAGTTATAGGACAACAACATTTTTCAAAATCTTGTTTATAGTTAATTCTCATATTAAATGAACTTGTTCGGTCGAAATAAAGGAATCCGATAGAGTCATATAGCGTAATTAAAACTGTGGCCTATTGATGAAACACCGTGGTCGTATTGAAAACAAATTTTAGATTTTTTCCCCCAAAATCGTGGCTTATTACAACATTATGTCAAATTTAATTTATCACTGGCATACCTTTCTACTTTCAGCCTCTCACTGAATTCAAACAGAACACTGTGCTTTCCATCTCCCTGTACCCTACACAGTAGTAACAGTGTTATTGCCACCTTACGATTTCCTTTGGTGAACGCACACAATCACATTGCAGCATTGGCAATGCCAATAAGTGCCTGGACAATTGATTGATGTTGTTGTCGTTTGTTTTTTCTCTCTCTCTCTCTCTCTCTCAAAGATTTCTTTGTGATGTTATCTCAAAAATCTACTTGAATTTACCACAAAGTGAACGACCAACTGTGATATTAGATTAAGCAGAGGACA